>BQNB010074318.1:857-26267 GCA_026074375.1 Tanacetum coccineum | reverse complement strand
ATTACTCAAGTGTTTTTGTTACTATTTTGAAAGTAAAATACGATGGGTTATTAAAAATATGAAGATATTATGTTGTTTTTGTAAATATGTTGTTATTAGTTTTAAGATAGGATGATTAGTTTGTTGATAAGATGTTGGAGATGAGATTAGGTTAGTGTAAGAGTGGTTTTGTTGTGGATTAAGTAGATGAAGGGGATTAGGATAGATTTGGGATATTGTGAAGTTGTGGTGAAAATTTGTGTCGATTTCGGCTTAATACTAAGGCTGTCCGAAACAGCCCGCATCATTAAAGTGTCGTAAAATGTTTTGAAACGTTAAAATCTTAAGAATTTTTTAGATTGAAGAAACTTGAAAAAATTTTCAGCTACACTTTACATTCTGATCTGATTTTAAAACTAGGTTTCGACCCATTTTGGTTCCGAACCAGAAAAAATGTATAACATGAAAGTTGTCCAAAATGAAATTTTACTAAAAAAATAGAAATTTCATTAAGCTTGAAAGTAAAAAACGGAGATATACAATGAGAAAGTTGAGTCATTTTTTAGACACTATAATTAAGTTAGGTGCTGTTTGGATGTTAAAAATGGCATTTCTAGTGTTTTTGAGTCCATTTGAGCGTTAAAAACCTCAATGAATGGTATTGTATCACTTACATACCATTAGGGCGCGTTAGAAACATTCTAAATATGATATTTCGAAATAGTTGGATATTACTAAAAATAGTAAGTTTTTATTTAAGGAATATATATTAGCGAGATAAAAGTGGAAGTAAACGCTTAAGTATCCCATAGTACGTTTAGGATGAAAATGGGCATATCACATATTAGGTGACGTTATTTATGTCCGGGATTTCTAAACTTTCTAAAAATAGAAACTTTTCAAAATAGTAACTTTTCGTCTAAGTGTCGTAACTAAATCAAAAACCTATTTTCTTCGCAAAGACACATGTTTACTAATTAAATCAAGACACAAACACATATGGATGCTATTAGATCTCTAAACGATTTATGTGTCGTTTCGTATATATTTATTTCTCCTAAAGCGCGTCATGTAATTAGGTCGTGGTTAGGATCTTGTGATACCATTCTTTTCTCGTTGATAACATTTCACTCACTGATTTCTGAAGGTGAGTCTCATAGCCCTTATTTTACTTGTTTTGAACTATTTTGGGGTGAGAAACATGCTCGTTTATTTTATAACAATGCGATTACTTTTCAAGACCTTGTGAGTTTATCGCCCTACGTTTTACTCGTTTTACATACACTTTATATCTTTTGGAGTGAGAAACATGCTCGTTTACAAACTCGTTTACATTGTAGATTTCAAACTCGTTTATATGTTCGTTTACAAACCCGTTTACATGATTGATTTCATACTCATTTTACTTATTTGTCGACTAAACCAAAAACAACACTTTAACGGGCAATGTACCCCATCGGTGGTAGTTTCATGGTAAGTATGGTGTCGAACACTTGAAGCGAGGTTAAATCTATCAATTTAATTAATATCTTGGTTATCTAATCTATGTTAATTCTATTCTATTCTAAACCTATGTCAGTCCTAATCCTAATTCTAATGGGAAAAGGGGGTTTCAGCCTGAGAGACTGGCACGGTTTGGTTGGTGACTAAAATCAATTCAAGGCACTTTAACCCACGCGAGCTAATAAACAAAAGATAAAAGAGCGGTCGAGCCAAATATAAGAAAACTGTATTAACCATTATTAATCCGATTAGAAAGTTGGTTTGTTTATTAAGTGCAATGATTTCTTCTCTCGAGGTGGCATATCATTCTTAAGACTTAGGCGTTACATCATCCTAAGACCTAGACACATTAATTCTGTCACAATTAAAGCATCCGCATAAAGCATCCTTATTTGCTGATTATAATCTATCTTAGGGATTAAAGCAATGGTGATCTTGTTAAACCCTAGCTCATAGAGACTTTACCCACTTACCGCTTAATGGCAATTTATACACTAGTAGTCCACTTGTCCAACTATCCAATGGAATCAGAACGTTACTTGTTGAATTATCTAGGTCACCTGCTAGTCAACACGATCAATAAACCATTGGCAAATATCCAATTAACTAGTTAAGCCTGAAGCGTATCCTAGACACAAACTTAGAAGGATAATATTTGTGATCCTATTATTCTAGATGTATAAATTACTATATGGAGAGCTATCCTAGACTCTAGATCTACTTGGTCTGTGTTACTAGATCTAGTTGAATGATAGGTCGCATACAAAAGCGCGTAAACAAGTATAAATTGATAAACATAAACAAGCATACAACGATAAATCAAGAAATTGAGATAAACAAATACCAAACATTCAGGTCTTCATAATAATGGCTAATAAACGTCATAATAAATACAAGAGAAATTATTTAGCCAAGGTAAACTAACCGAGTTAACGAATGATACCAAAAACTGAACGATTACTTAAGTATATGGAATTACACGTTGTCTCCTATGGAATTGATAACGTTGCTCAACCTCTTCTGCTCTTTTTCTCCTCTGAAAATTGACTTTTATGGTTTAGGTATCAAGAATAAAAATTAGCACACTGAAAACGCGTTTTTGAGTTTTCTATTTATAAGGTCTGGAAGTCGGTTGGATACGGCGTATCCAAGTGTTGGATATGGCGTATTGGGGATTTATTGGAGTAGGGATCACGCTTGATATCTTCCAGAATATTTAAATACTATAACTTGAATACGGCATATTGAGTCTTTGTGGATACGACGTATTGATCTTTATCCTTCTGTGGTCTTTGGTGAGTGCAGGCACGAATACGCCATATCTTTTTTGATGGATACGACGTATTGGTCTTCAGAATAGTAATCTTCAAAATATCTTCATTTAAGCTCCAGAATGCGCGCCTTTTGCTAATTTTCATCAATTACTCCATAATTACTGCAATTCTTAAATATAAACGATTAAGTAACAATTCTTTGCAATAACTATACAAATTGGGTTAATAACATGGGATAAATGATGCTATAAAATAGACGTTATTTGATGTCATCAAATATCCCCCCACTTGAATCATACTTGTCCTCAAGTAGCCTTTAGAAATTTATAAAAGTGTATCCCAAAGGATTTTTCCATTAAGCATTTATTCATTCAAATACCAGTACACAACCAAACACCTCATAAAATAGGTAGATGAAAACACTTAAATCACTCGACTAATCTATGTGGTAACATGTAACTAATTCGCTCAATTGCTCGGTCGTGACGAGTATTCTTTCATAGGCTTGGAAAGGATACACATCTCCACCACTAAAGCTAGGATTAACAAGTTTATAAAGGTAAATTGGATTTAAAAGGCTTAAAGGTTTTGATCACTCTTTCTAATCTCTATCGATACCAATATTCTAGAAAAAGTGACAAAATAACACATACACACCCATAACGATGGGATAGACACATATGACTGCATTCGAATCTTAACTCAAATAAGCTAAAGAATAGGACTAGTAGTCTTTACCAAAAGCCGTAAACCAGCAAAGGCGACAAACCTCATATACACAACTATAACAATGGAATAGACATACATGATTGCATTCACCAACAGGCCTCTCGTCTAATGGTATGGAGGTTTTACCCTCCTAGGCAAGGTCTCAAGTTCGAGTCTTGTCTAGGGCGATAGGAGTTTCCTCCCGCGTGCGTAAAGGGAAGGGTGTCATTGCCTTCTGGGCTGGACCCAACCTGGTTGTGTGGGCTCGCTACGCCTTCTGGGCTAGGGGCCCTGTAGCCACAATTGCCGTTAAAAAAATACATGTTTGCATTCAATTCCCTCACTCGAGTAAAAACAAGGGTTAGGACGAAAAGTAATATAGGGTATGGATCTTCTAATCCTTTCTCCAAAAGTAATAAACCAACAAGGCGGACAAAACCACACATACATGGCCGTAATGACAGAATAGACATATGTGATTGCTCGCATCCTCATTCGAATAAAACCTAAGGATAGAGATTAGGAAAGGGAAATAATTGTTGTTAAATAAAAAATTATCAAACAAATAGATTAAGTCCAAACAAATAAGGTGCACGTTGCTAGATACTTTCCCGACCGTTCCCATGATAAAGACACAGAAATATTTACACAAACGTCTTCGTCATAGATTAACAAAAACAACCTAAGTTGGCGCTCTCGTAACGGTCAACTTCCCAATCATCCATACTATACATACTTTTACAAAATCAAGTGGCGATATCTACCACTTTATACAAAACTTTACATCGTTGATTTATAATCATGTATCAACGAATAATCAATCCTTCAAATAATACCATCGGTTTAAGCTTTAACAAACCGACTATCTTCAAAATTTTCCTCCTCTTTTTTGCAGCGATTTTCTAATTTTTTTCGGTTTTTTTAAACATAAACAAAGGGTTTATACGAGGGTTAACTAACCGGTGTGGTTAGTTAATAACACAATATATATAGGCTTTTTGGGTGTAATCCTAGAAATTTACCAATTTAAACAAGCTAATCCATCTAAATCCATAGTACTCATTATTGTGGTCTCGAATAGATATACCAAGCCAAGTTATAAAGTCTACAACATCACTGTCATACTCATATTTTTGTGGGATTTTGGTAAATATTTAGAAACGGATAAGGTTGAATCCTCACAATATCTAATAAGGGTTTTGTGTGCGGTTTATGTACCTAGTAATTTTACAAAAGTATGCTTGAAATATTTTTAAATTTAAGCATAATTTAAGCATATTAATGTGAAAAATAGAACAAGTAGCGTTCTAATTCCCATCCCTCCACTTAAATTATACAACGCCCTCGTTGTATAAAAATAACATTAAAAACAGGAAATAAAAGAATTAGAATGAGATACTCCCCTGATAATTGCTCGGCATGATTCTCCATGTTGAGTATATGAGCAAGAATGTGAGTTGTAAATGCGTCTGGATACCAGCATGACTACAACACACATAAGATTCCAAATTATAGATACTCCACCAACGCTGTCGATTTCTTTCCAGTGAGGACCTGTGCAAGATATAAGAAAACCATGCAAACCTATCTCGGGTATTCTACGGTTAATATAAAAAAATAAAAATAAACTGTACAGAAAGTCGATACGCCGTATCCCAAAACTAGGATACGTCGTATTGAAACCTGTAGAAAGTATTTGAATACAGGTCAGTCTGCCAAATATGCCGTATCATATAATGAATACGCCGTATACACATAACTGACAATAATGTTTTAAATGCAAAAAAATAAAGGACTGATAACATCCAGACATTCAATACGTCGTATCGTATGGAGCAGATACGCCGTATTGATGACTGGGAAGACATACTCGATAAACATTAATTTAAAATAGTTCGGGTTGTCTCCCGGGAAGCACTTTTGTTTACAGAAAAGTCTTTAAGTTAGACTTGCCCCAATTTAATCCCATCCTTATAAAACAGCTTGGGGTCAAACGGGATGCCAAATGGCACATATAAATTCTTAATAAGATTTATTAGCATCTGATGACATCAAATAAAGTCTATTTTATAGCATCATTTATCTCATGTAATTAACCCATTTTTTATAGTTATTGCAAAGAATTGTTACTTAATCGTTTATATTTGAGAATTGTAGTAATTATGGAGTAATTGGTGAAAGATAGCAAAAGGCACGCATTCTGGAGCTTAAATGAAGATATTTTCAAGATTACTATTTTGAAGACCAATACGTTGTATCTATCAATGAAGATACGGCGTATCCGTGCCTGCACTCACCAAAGACCATAAAGGAGTAAAGTTCAATACGCCGTATCCAGAGAGACTCAATGCTCCGTATTCAAGATATAGTATGTGAATATTCTAAAAGATATCAAACGTGGTCCTTACTCCAAGAAATCCCCAATAAGATGTATCCAATACTTGGATACGCCGTATCGAACCGACTTCCAGACCTTATAAATAGAAAACTCAAAAAACGAGTTTTAAGTGTGCTAAATCATATTCTCGATACCTAAACCATAAAATTTGATTTTCAGAGGAGAAAAAGAGCAGAAGAGGTCGAGCAACGTTATCAATTCCATAGGAGACATCGTGTAATTCCATATCCTTTAGTAATCGTTCAGTTTTTGGTATCATTCGTTAACTCGGTTAGTTAACCATGGCTAAATAATTACTCTTGTATTTATTATGACATTTGAAGGCCATTATTATAAAGATCTGAATGTTTGGTATTTGTTTATCTCGGTTTCTTGATTTATCGTTGAATGCTTGTTTATGTTTATCAATTTATACTTGTTTATGTGCTTTTGTATGCGACCTATCATTCAACTAGATCTAGTGATACGAACCAAGTAAATCTAGAGTCTGGGATAGCTCTCCCATATAGTGATTTATACATCTAGAATCATAGGATCCCAAATATTGTCCTTCTAAGTTTGTGTCTAGGATACGCTTCGGGCTTAACTAGTTAATTGGATATTGCCAATGGTTTATTGATCGTGTTGACTAGCAGGTGACCTAGATAATTCAACAAGTAACGTTCTGATTCCATTGGATAGTTGGACAAGTGGACTACTAGTGTATAAACTACCATTAAGCGGTAAGTGGGTAAAGTCTCTATGAGCTAGGGTTTAACAAGATCACCATTGCTTTAATCCCTAAGATAGATTATAATCAGCAAATAAGGATGCTTTATGCGGATACTTTAATTGTGACAGAATTAATATGTCTAGGTCTTAGGATGATGTAACGCCTAAGTCTTAAGAATGATATGCCACCTCGAGAGAAGAAATCATTGCACTTAATAAACAAACCAACTTTCTAATCGAATTAATAATGGTTAATATAGTTTTCTTATATTTTTCTCGACCGCTCTTTTATCTTTTGTTAATTAGCCCGCGTGAGTTAAAGTTCCTTGAATTGATTATAGTCACCAACCAAACCGTGCCAGTCTCTCAGGCTGAAATCCCCCTTTTTCCCGTTAGAATTAGGATTAAGACTGACATAGGTTTAGAATAGGATAGAATTAACATAGATTAGATAACCAAGATATTAATTAAATTGATAGATTTAACCTCGCTTCAGGTGTTCGACACCCTACTTACCACGAAACTACTACCGATCGGGTACACTGCCCGTTAAAGTGTTGTTTTTGGTTTAGTCGGCAAAATATAAATTTAAAACTTGAATCAATAAAATATACAGCACACAACGACACATCAAGTTTTTGGCGTCGCTGCCGAGGAGTGAAAATTAGTCTTGATTTTTATTTGATATTTTGGTTTTTAACATTAGATTAGATCTAACCTTTAGGATTAGTGTTATTTGGATTAGTGTATATTCTTGTATATTCTGTAAATTCTGTAAATTTTGTATATTTGTCTTTAATTGTTTGTGTATTTAATTGTTTTTCTTAAATACACTATTCTGGTCGATAGCTGAATACGGCTTATCCACTTCCACCGGATACGGCGTGTCTAACTTTATGTCCAATATAGCGTATTCATTCAAACTGATTAATACGGCATATCCACTTCCAGTGGATACGGCGTATCGATCATCTGGAACAGAAACTGATTCCTATTGATTTTCGTGCCAAATTTTTTCTATCTTTCTTCTGAACAATCCTACTAATTGTTTATCCCTTGTTACAGGTAGTGCATGACAAGGATTTCTACAAATGAACTATTTACACCTTACAAAGAACCTGGACGAGAATTTCGATCATCAAGGAGACACTTCAAGACTCTAAGTCTTGACGAATTGAGATTGCCTAATTTCAATCTACTTGCTGACCAAGAATACTCGGAGGAAGAAGAAGCGGAAGCAATGGCGGAAACCATGGAGCAATACATGAGCAAGACCCGAACGGACTATGAATCATGAGTTACTAGGCCTTAAATTGATAACAAACATCAATTTGAACTGAAAGGCCAATTTCTTAAGGAGCTTCAAGAAAACACATTTAGCGGTTCGCATAATGAGGACGTAAATGAACACATTGAGAAAGTTCTCAAAATAGTTGACTTATTCCATATTCCTAACATCACTGAGGATCAACTAATGCTCCGAGTCTTCCCTATATCCTTAACTGGAGCCGCAAGTCGTTGGCTAAGAAATGAACCAACTGGTTCGATCAAACCTTAGGAAGATCTTAAAACTAAGTTTTTGAACAAATATTGCCCACCTGGTCGAACTATGAAGAAAATGGAGGAAATCAACAACTTTCAGCAAGAGCCAGATGAAACCCTTTATCAAGCATGAGAGCTCTTTAAAGGACTCTTGATGAAGTGTCCTCAACACTATTTGACTAAGATGCAGGAGGTAATTTTGTACCAAGAACGAAGGTGATATGTGAGAAATCACATATCCATTTTGTACCAAAAATGACCCTAAAAAGATGAAAAATGAACATATTATGCTTGTATATTGTGTATTTTATCTTTTGTGATGTGTAGGTAAGAACATCTAGAGGAAGAAGTACCGAGACTTCTGACAGACTGGCTGCTATACAAGCACAACTGAACAATCTTGGAAGAGAGATTAAGAAAGTGAATGAAAAAGTTTATGTTGCTCAAGTTGGATGCGAGCAATGGAAAGGACCCCATTACACCAAGGATTGCCCACAGAAAGAAGAAGGAAAAACCCTTGAAGTAGCTTACTTACACGCAATTTGTGTGGACCTTTTCAAGGAGGGCGGAAAATAGGAGCAATTCTCAAGGTTACTATCAAAGGAACAACGCCAATCCTTCATTCTGGAACGAAATGCAGCTTTGGAAGATAGCTGAGCAAATTCATGATGTGAATTCAGCAAAGAGACACAAAGAATACTCTAACTTGATCAAAAGAAATCTAAGCATTCGACTGGATGCTGCCATAAGGGTAACTAAGGAGCATCGATCAAAAACTTTTGAAATTCACAATTGGCAATAATGAGCAATTGTACTCCTGTAGAAAGGATTTGGGAGCTACCAAGCTCAACTAAAACAAACCCGAAAGACTAAGTCAAGTCGATTTCAACCTTCATTAAAGTTGATTCAAACTTGATACACCATATTGGATCTAACCAATATGCCGTATCTACTGGACAGAACAGTACACCACTATACAAGGCAAGACAAATGACGGTTCCTTTTCCAAGTTGTTTGGATAATCATTACTATGAAGAAGAGGGGAACTATGGACCAAAATTCACGGAAGCTTATGGAGCTTCACATATCAACAACGCCATACCCTAAAAGGAGAAAGACCCAGGAAGTTTCACTTTACCTTGCTTTATTAATGATTTCTGTTTTGATAACGCCCTTGTTGACTTAGGAGCTAGCGTTAGTGTTATGCCTCTCTCGACCAACCGTAACTTAGGATTAGGAGAATTAGTTCACACTAGGTTGACAGTGGAATTGGCTGATAGAATAGTGAAATATCCAAAATGAATTGCTGAAAATGTGCTAGTAGGAATTGGCAAATTTACTTTCCCTGTAGACTTTATAATTCTAGATATGCTCGAGGATATTAGAGTGCCCTTGATCCTCGGAAGACCATTTTTGTCTACCGCCGTGCTAGGATGATGTCTTTCAAATGAAAAAAATTACTTTAAGAGTTGGGGAAGAAAAGATTATTTTCAAAAGTATTTTTAAAGTGTTAAACCTGCTAGTAGTATAATTAAGAGGGCTCATACGTGCTAAGTTTGATGAGAACGATTGGAGCTTGATTAGAAGTTAGGTCATGGTGAGAGAAAAACTTTGGTGATTAATAGATCATTAGACCCTTTCCTGGAAGATTACATTAAATTAAATGATCTAAATGAACCATTTGAGCTTAGAAGAAATCAAGGAAATGAATTTGTGCCACACCATTCGAGGATATGTGATGGTAATTCGAGAAATTTAAGAAAACTAGGAATAAGATCCTTGATCAGAATTTGATGATTACCTAGTTTTTCGTGGACGATAAAATTCGATATTAGATTGCGCTCTTACTTAAAAGTTTTCATGCATGATAGATGTTGAATTTACTCAAGCCAACTTTTCCGTTATTGTATGATCAAAAAAACCATGATGTCAAGAAAATTTCACCAATTCATTTAATGAAAAATAAGATGGTGTACAAAGGGAATAATGTTGTAGGAGCCTTAATGATGTGCCTATCTTTGTTGGAACTTTTTCTGTGATGACAAATTTTGAAGTTTTAGAAAATATGGATACTTATCGTGATGAAGGAATGGGCGATGTTATTTTTGGCGAACCATTCTTAAGAGAAGTTGATATTAAATCAAAACGGTTTGAAGGAATGATTACCCTTTAAAAAGGTGATGATGAAGTAACTTACCAAATGGTGCGATCACATCTGAGGTTTAAACACCATACTAATGAGCAATGCAATAAGATCCCACCATTACTAAAGGTGAATGAGAAGGATGTGATTATGTATAGAGTCTCGCATGCCATACCAAAAGCTTAAGGGAGTTCTACACAGGAGTTTTGAATATAGGACCGTATTACATTCGTTAATGCGAAGTTTGAAGAATGGCTCACTCCGCGAGCACTTCAGCGTTTGCATTGAGGTGATTACAGGAAGCTAAGAAAAAGTCTAACTTAAAAGATTCAATGTAAACAAAAAGTGCTTACCTGGAGACAACCCGGAATGTTATTTAATTTTGTTATCGAGTCTGTCTTCCCAGACTTCAATACGGCGTATCCGTTCCACCCCATAAGGCGTATTGATTGTCTGGACGTTATCAGTCTTTACTTTTTATGCACACTTTAAATACATTATTGTTCAGTTTCTGCGGAATACGCCGTATTCAATTATTTGAATACGCTGTATCCACAAGGACTAACATATTTAGTATGTATATTAATTTGTTTAAATTAATTAGGTACCAAAGATAGGAATGCACCTGTTTTTACGTATATTTTCGCAAGGACCTCGTGTAGGAAAATATCGACGAATAGTGTTGAGTATTTATGAATTGAATCTTGGTGGTTGGAGTCTTGAAAACCTCAGACGAGGATGTTCAACATAAAATCTTTGATCTTAAACGCAACATGGAGAGTCTACCGAGGCAAAAAATCAGGGGAGTTCTCATTCTAATTCTTTTAAATTCTGGTATTTAATGTTTTATATATTACAACGAGGACGTTGTTTTGTATAATTCAAGTGGGGGATGGGAATTAGGATTGATTCACTTGTCTAAATATTTTCACAATAAAATTGCTTAAATTCATGCTCATAATTAAATAAAAAAGTAATCATACTTTTGTGAAATTACTTGTTGCATAACCCGCACACAATATCCCTTGTTAGGTATCTATGAGGATTTACCTTTACATTTCCAAATGTTTACCCAAAAGCCCACAAAAATATGAGTGTGCGGTGATATTGTAGAACTTTAGAACTTGACTTTGGTATATCTATTCGAGGACCCAATAATTTAGTATTATGGATTTATTGGCAGTAACTGTTTTAAATTGGTAATCTTAGGATTACAACCAAAATTCCCTATACATGTGTTTATTAACTAACTAACACCGGTTTGTTAAACCCCGTTAAACCCTTTCACTTCATCTTTAGAGTGTGATCCACTTAGAAAACCCTTAGAGCCAATCTTAGGTAATTTACCACTACTATTTGTTTCGTTACACCCTTACACCTTAACCTACCCTGTTAGATTAAAGTTTAATTTACAGTTGCTAGTTGCTTAAAGTGTAAAGTGTCATTTTCTATCTTTGGTGTGGTTGGAAATTTGCACATTGCAAATGGGAATGTATATTAGTAGTCAAAGCTCATGTGATTTTACTACCGTCACAATTATTGGTGAAACCGAAGAACGAAGAAGAAATTTACCGAAAGGAATTAACAGATTTTTCTGATGTAAAGTGCGTGGAATACTATACCGAGATTTGAAGTATTAAAAAAAAGAAAGAAAGTTTGAAGATAATCGTTTTGCAAAAAGCATTACTGAAGGAATTATCGATTATTCGTTGATACGTCTAAAAATCAACGATGTAGAGTATTGTAAAAAGTGGAAGATATCGCCACTTACCTTGTAAAGTATGTAAAGTTTTGGGATGATTGGGAAGTTGATCGTTATGGGAACGCCAACTTAGGTTAATTGTTTTTTATCAATGATCGAGACGTTGTAAATAGTTGTGTCTTTATCATGTAACGGTCAGGAAAAAAGTGTCTAGCAACTTGTACTTTAAGTCTTAATCTATTTGTTTCTTGATTTATATTTAACAACATTTTACTTCCCTCTCACCTGATGATTAGCCGCTGGTTTTATGCGAATGAGGAATTGTTCGAGCGTGCATGTCTATTCCGTCATTACGTCCATGTATGCATGTCTTAGCTGTCTCGTTGGTTTATGAATTTTGGTGAAAGTTAGAAGGTTCATACCCTATATCATTCTTCATCCTAACCGTTGGTTAAATTCGAATGGGGATGTGATCGAACACACATGTCTATTCCGTCGTTACGGCCATGTATGTGTGCTTCAGCTGCCTTGTTGGAGTGGTACTTCTAGTGAAAGATTGTAGAATGATCAACCGTAAGCCTTTCCATACAAAAACCCATATTTACCTTTATAAACTTGTTACTCCTTGTTTGAGTGGTAGAGATTGTGTATCCTTGCCAAGCTTATGATAGAATACTCGTCACGACTGAGCAATTGAGCGAATTAGTTACATGTTACCACATAGATTAGTTGAGTGATTTGAGTGTTTTCATCTTCCTATTTCGTGAGGTGTTTGGTTGTGTACTTGTAATAGATCGAATAAGTGCTTTAACGGAAAATATCCTTAGGGATACATTTTTATAAACTTCTAAAGGCTACTTGAGGACAAGTAGGATTCAAGTGGGGGGATATTTGATGACATCAAATAACGTCTATTTTATAGCATCATTTATCCCACGATATTAACCCATTTTGTATAGTTATTGCAAAGAATTGTTACTTAATCGTTTATATTTGAGAATTGCAGTAATTATGGAGTAATTGGTGAAACTTAGCAAAAGGCGCGTTCTAGAGCTTAAATGAAGATATTTTTGAAGGACTAATACGTCGTATCCAAACAAGGAAGGTTCGGCGTATCAGTGCCTACACTCACTAGAGACCACAAAAGGAATGGAAGATCTTAGCGTATCCAGAGGCTCAATACGGTCGGATTAAGATATGGAATCAATATAATATTCTGGAAGATATCAAACGTGGTCCCTACTCTAAGAAATCCCTAATACGCCGTATCCAATACATGGATACGCCATATCCAACCGACTTCCAGACCTTATAAATAGAAAACTCAAAAACGAGTTTTAAGTGTGCTAAATCATATTCTCGATACCTAAACTACTAAAGACAATTTTTTAGTGGAGAAAAAGAGCTAGAAGAGGTCGAGCATCGTGTTCTATTCCATAGACACATCGTTGTATTCCATATTTTTGGGTAATCGTTTGTGTTTTTGGTATCCTTCGTTTTAACTCGATTAGTTTTACCTTGGCTAAATTATGTCTTTCATTTTATTATGACGTTTGAAGGCTAATACCTTTGGGTATTAGCCATTATTATGAAGATCTGAATGTTTGGTATTTGTTTATATCGATTTCTTGATTTATCGTTGAGTGCTTGTTTATGTTTATCAATTTATACTTGTTTACACGCTTTTGTATGCGACCTATCATTCAACTGGATCTAGCAAAGTGGACCAAGCAGATCTAGAGTCCGGGATAGCTCTCCATATAGTAATTTATACATCTAGAATAATAGTTACACAAGTATTGTCCTTCTAAGTTTGTGTCTAGGATACGCTTCGGGCTTAACTAGTTAATTGGATATTGCCGATGGTTTATTGATCGTGTTGACTAGCAGGTGACCTAGATAATTCAACAAATAACGTTCTGATTCCATTGGATAGTTGGACAAGTGGACTACTAGTGTATAGATTGCCATTAAGCGGTAAGTGGGTAAAGTCTCTATGAGCTAGGGTTTAACAAGATCACCATTGCTTTAATCCCTAAGACAGGATTATAATCAGCAAATAAGGATGCTTTACACGGATGCTTTAATTGTGACAGAATTAATGTGATCCTAGGCTCTTAGGATGGATGTAACGCCCAAGTTAAGAGATAATTTGCCACTCGAGAGAAGAAATCATTTGCACCTAATAAACAAACCAACGTTCTAATCGGATTAATAATGGTTAAAACAGTTTTCTTATATAAGGTTTGATCGTACTTTTATTTTTTGTCTATTAGCTTGCGTAGGTAACAATGTCTTGAATTGATTGTAGTCACCAACCAAACCGTGTCAGTCTCTTGAAAACACCCTTCTTTTCTCTGGTAGAATTTAGGATTAGACTGACATAGGTGTTAACATAGATTAGATAAATTAACATAGATGTAGATAAACCAAGATATTAAGTAAATTGATAGATTTAACCTCACTCTCACTGATCGGGACACATACTTCACCATGAAACTATCTATCCGACTCTGGTACACTGCCCGTTTAAGTGTTGTTTTTGGTTGAGTTGGCTCCAATATTATATGAATTCGTTAAATATGCGCCGGAAACAACTTATCTAGATACTCCATCCACAACGTCACGTCCGAGCATGAGCATGTGTAAGGAATCCAAGTTCAGATGGAATGAGGGCTAGCACACGTCGTTTATACCTGCATTTAGATGTTAGTGATAAACAGCAGTATGGGTAGATGATAGCTTTGTCATTTGTCGAGATTCGGTTGCATTAACCTCCAGTTCTATGAGGACCGTTTTATAGTATAAATTCTATACATGTGATCAGGTAGATTCAAAGAATCTCCTTGATAGGGTTTCCAACTCAAAGTGTTAGATCCTCTAACGCGGATGCATTAGATTAACCGTACTTGCTTGTTCTCAATACCGGAACATCTCAAAGCAGACAACTCGATAAGAGTGAATCAGATAGTTACTATCTTTCTGATTAATTCGTCAATTCATTTACTGGAACAAGTTTGATTCACATAGAATAACATCATTGATTCTTTCCAATTGACACACGTTTGTTTTCATATAGAATCGCGCAAGTCCACGTACCTAAGAGCATGTGTGATGTTGGCTCAAGCTGGAGGATTTCCATCTCATGTGTGAAATATCTTAGTATCACTCGGTTGTTCTAGGAAAATCACATGGATATAATGCGTGGACTCTGTTAACAGCTTGTGAACTTGATGGATGTTCACATGATGTGTTGTAATGGATTGTGTCCTAATGAGATTTTATTCTATTGATCTCTTGCCTCTTGATCGATATATGCGTTTTGGTTTTAGTTCTCGAAGGCTAGAGCAGAACGCCACGTATTCTTATTTCTTTTTTTTAATTTTTTTTTTTATTTTAATATTAACTAACTCGAAGTAAAAAGTCATAGAAGTCGTGTGTATCTCGTGGATAATGCGACAAGTTTATATTAAGAGATACTACGAATGGCTGGGGAGGGTTATGCAATGCATTTCATTGGGTCCATGATGTCGCTTCAAATATCAGAATTCATCTTTGTGATAAATCCGATTAGATTTTGTATTGACCTGATTTCTGCTAAGATGTGTAGGGCTTCTTTATTTTAACCCCTATTATCCATACATTTCTTTTTCATTCTTTCAACCCCTTCAATGCTTTTCCAAGACGTCATTACTAACACCTTGTTATCATTGTTCCAGTGTTAGCTCCAATTTTTTATGTGACATTATTCCCTTTATACTCATTCATCTTCTAATAATACCCAAGGACTGCTATTTTAATCTATAGATGTCCTTGGATAGATCTCTCCGATTAGGTTGGTTCATAGGACTAGTACTTTACCTATCCACCTTTTGGACTTCCAGAATCGTCGTGAAATTAAGATGTTGTTGGGTATAAGATCGAACCATAAAACCTTTTTCGAAGAGTATCAAGCACTTTGAGTCGATTAGATCACTTATTATTTTCAAGATCACATTTTATTTACATTTCCTCTCTTATTTTTATACGGATTTTGCCGTACAATAGCAATGAACTTTGTTATAGTGTTCCTTGTTGGTACCGTAAACTTTTTTTGTTCCACTGTTATCGAACTTTCATGTTATGTGTTAATTTGCACACTGAAACTTGTTTTACCGGATCAGAACTTATGAATCCTATATGGACTTCTATGTAGGACTTCCACTTACACATTTAAGTGCAAACTGCTTGGCAATCCATTTAAATGTGACTAATGAGCCTAACTCAAAGTTCCTTGAGCAAGTGTGTTCTGGGATCAAGGTCTTGATTTGAAAACAGCTTCCATCTTGCATCCAAGAAGCCCAAAGCCTAAATGTGCAACCATTTACACCCTTTTTTGTACCCTTCTTTTTTCCCTTCTTAGCTACTACTCTACCTGAATATCTTTAGGCTTTTCCCTTTACAGCAGATGTCTGACCCATACCACATCCTTTTTATTTGGTGATCTAATATAGGCCGCTTTTTACCTTTCGTAGTGATCTCAGCATGCACACCTTTTCCTTCTTTAGGTTTAGCTCACACTCATTGTTCATCTTTCTTATGAAGGAAATCCCTTTTCGTACCTTTTTACCACACTTTACCCTCTCCAAGCTCTCTACTACACAAAACAAACAGACTTCTATAATCATTTCTTCTATACCAGGTAACCATTAGCCACACCATAATTGGTCATGCACTCTTTAAGCTGTTCTGGGTGTTCAAACCTCAAACCCAAGGTTGGCTTCATTTCATTCCATGGAAGTTTAGGGTCAAATTCAAGATAAATCACCCCATCAACCAGTTTGAAGTTCTTGTCTACATCTTCATCATCACTATCTATTTCTAACTCCTTAGCACTAGGTTGACTAGACTCACCACCATCAGACTTATCATTAAAATCATTTATATAACTTCCATTGCAATTATTTGTCATAAAGGGTTCATTAATGGACTTATTGGGGTTTAACTTACATCATCTTCCCCTACAAAATCACTAACCCCATAGCCTGTTATGTCCTCCATCTCAACATCAGAAAGTTCATCATCATTGTTGTCTATGTCAGTCTGAATCCAATGACTTAAATCATACCATCGATTTATGTTTAAGAAACATATCAACTACCTTTCCATTCTTATAACCTACCGCAATACAGTTTGCTAGGTCTAAATCATTCTTAATTAATTAATCTGTTACTAAGTTCTTTACAGGATAAGAAAGAAAATACCTTTCACGGGGAACATACATGTTCCTTGAAGCAACTTTGACAGCCTAATAACTGTCATCCCTTCAAATTCCAAATCACGAATTGTGGATTTTTCTCCTTCTTGATACATGAGAGGTGATGGGACAAAGTTACCATCGTGATGGAAATTCACTGTTAAATGCATTGTGATTGTTCAATTAGGGTAATGGTTAAATCATATGAAAACTAGGGTTAAGGTTGATGAGATTAAATTGGGGGAAATGTAGTGTGTGTTTATCTGATTAGGGTTAAGGGAGACTTTGACTTTTATGGTTAATAATTCTCTAATTTATATTTTTGTGTTAAAAAAAGCCACGTAGACTATTAGCCTTGGTTAATAAAAACGTTTTATTGGTTCCTTACTTGTTAGTGTAAATCAACTACATATATATGAAAGTAATCGTTATATTAACGTGGACAAAAAAAAAGTTCTACGTTCCAAAATGGAATAATTTAAAAGTGCGTTGCTATTGTACGGCTGAATCCCTATTTTTAAATACTATTTCACTTGTTTTTTGAAATACCATGTGATTAAAATTTGTCATGTAAATCCTGTGGAGAAAAACTTTTATACTTAGCATGAATTATATGGAATTTTAACTTGCTACCACCTTTAATTTTTACATATGTTTGACACCAAAAAAAATAATACCAAGTTGTAAAATGAATATAAAATTGAGGGTTAGCATTGTTGAGCACACAATTTTAAAAGATTATGAATTGTCATTGAAGAATTCTTGAAATTATGTCAACCACTAATAATCATCTTTAAAACAGACAATTATTGAGTATAGTCATTATTATTACTGAGTAGTTGTTACTATGACTTTTTATAGTGGGTTGGAATACATATAGATGTCATGTGATGATGTATCCAACAACATTAAAACATTGTTTTTCGAAAAACTCCCCCTCAAACATGAACTCTTTGAAAATGACACCAAATGTAGAAGAATTGTCTTGTAAAACTTGATGAGGGATGGAGTGTTGAACACACAATTTTGAAAGATTATGAATTGTCATTGAGAAATTCTTGAAAAATTGTGTTCAACATTTTAAAAACATTATGTTAGAAGACTTCTCTTCTAACGCTAAGGATAAGCGCACTGAAACATACTCTCCTTTGTCGTTCGGGTCCGAGTTGCAAACTAAGAGTAATTACAAGTCATAAAGAAAAATAGAAATGACATGTTTTGAAAGCATTTGAAACTTCTGTTCGAACTTCATTTACACGCCCGTGTCGATGTTAATCAACATTTCTAGGTACATAAATGTTATCGATTCCAAGAGACATGTCGAGAAGATTCTTTTTGTAAAACATTTTCTGATTTTTTGATTTTGTATTATTTTTTTTTGAAATTTTATATTTTTGTATTTGTTTCTATATGTTTTATATTTTTGTATTTTGCTTTTTTCAAAAATATTTACAAGTTGATGTTTGATGGGTTATCAAGCAAATTTATTTGTCAGAACCTCCAGTTTTGCTAAGAGTCAAACATTCATAACAATTGTTATGACAAGATAAGTAAACCTATCTTGGGTACGGCTTTAGTAAACATATCAGCTTATTGGGTATTCGAGTTTCTAACAAAGTACAATTCAATTATACCATTTTCAACATGTTCCTTGATGAAATGATATCGAGTATGGATGTGCTTGGTATGGGAGTGCTGCACGGGGTTGCATGAGATTGCTATGGCTGACTGAGAGTCACAATACAATGGTATTTTGTTGTAGTTGAAGCCATAATCCTTAAGTTGTGTCCTCATCCACATTACTTGAGCACAACTTGCAGATAACGCCACGTACTCAGCCTCTGCTGATGACATTGCAGTGCAATCCTGCTTCTTTGACATCCAGCTGACTAACTTATCACCTAGGAATTATATTCCTCCAGAAGTGCTTTTGCGAGTATCAATACATCCGGCATGGTCGGCATCTGAAAAAGCTGTTAGTTCAAAGCCAGAATCCTTCGGATACCAGAGTCCCATGTTAATGGTACCCCTTAAGTATCGAAAGATCCTTTTAACCTCTTTGAGGTGTTTTTCAGTCGGTCTTGCTTGATATCTTGCACAATAACATACTGCTTGCACTATGTCTGGTCTACTAGATGTCAGATACATGAGTGACCCGATTTTACTACGGTAGTCAGTTTGGTCTACGGGTTCACCACTCAAGTCTGCATCTAATTTAGGTTTCGTAGCCATTGGTGTACCAATGCTTTGTCCTTTTTCCATACCATGTTTTTTAAGTATCTCTAAAGTGTACTTGGCCTGATTGATAAAGATACCGCGTGGGGATTGGTGGATCTGAAGTCCTAAAAAGAATTTCATTTCCCCCATTAAGGACATCTCAAATCTACTGTGCATTAATTTTTCAAATCGTTTAGAAAATTTAGGGTTTGTAGACCCAAAAATGATGTCATCAACGTAAATTTGCACAAGTAGAATGTCCTCCCCGTATTTTATCGTGAATAGAGTCGGGTCAATTGTATCTTTAGTAAAACCTTTGGACATCAGGAAATTTGAAAGTTCATCATATCATGCTCTTGGAGCTTGTTTCAATCCATATATAGTTTTCCTTAGACGGTAAACCTTTTTCAGGATGATCAGGATCAATGAACCCGTCTGGTTGTGCAACATAAACCTCTTCCTTCAATGGACATTAAGAAATGCCGTTTTCACGTCCATTTGAGAAATTAGAAAAGACTTGTGTGCAACATATGCGACGAAAATTCGAACAGCTTCCAAGCGAGCAACTGGAGCAAATGATTCTTCGAAATCAATACCCTCTTCCTGAGCATAACCTTTAGCTACAAGTTATGCTTTGTTGCGAAGTATAGTTTGGTTTTCATCCTTTTTGTTTTTCCATAACCACTTTAGCTTGATTACGTTTTTGCCAAAGGGTTTGTCAACTAGTTCCCAGACTTGTAGTCTGTCAAACTGATGAAGCTCTTCCTGCATTGCTTCTATCCATGCAGAATAAGCTCTTCCTGCATTGCTTCTATCCATGCATAATCAGCCATTGCTTCCTTAATGTTTTTCGGTTCAGCTGTACTCACGGTGAGTGCGAACATAAACATTTCAGGATCGGTTGCAAGTTGTCGTCTTATTTGTACTGGCTTGGATGGATTTCCACGAACTTGAGTTAACGGGTGATATCTTTCATCCATCGGTATTCGGAATCTTGAGGTTGCATTAAAAGTTTAAAAAAATTATGGGCCCCATATTTGATATAACCCAATATTGCATGCAGGAAAATTCAGCAACTTCTTGTCTGGTGGTACAGAAAGGATTGGTAAATTCTGCTTGATCATCGGTGTTTTCCTCAGCATTGACAGTGTTTGGAGTTGATGGTCTGATGTAGGGTCAATATTCGTTTGTAGGTAGTATGTGCTGGCTTTGATCAAATTTTTGGGTTGTAGAAGAAGACTTGTTACACGAGGAAGTACCTGTGTTTAAAAATTCATCTTACAAGGACCGAAAGAAGATCCAACCTCTTGTTGTAACGGAACTGTTGTTTCGCTGAAGGAGAAATATTTTGTAGTTGTGGACGGGGTCAAGTGTTCATAATCTAACGCCTTTTTGTCGATGGGAATGAGGCCTAAAGTGTCATTAGCACATAACGTCTCAGACATCTCTTGATCTCACAAATCGGAATGGATGGATTCAACTAGCATTCTTGTGTCTCTTGTTATTGACGCGATATCCTTTCCTGAGTTGGATTATTCCACCAAAATGCAACGGATCCCCTTTTTCATTTCATCTTATCTAAATTTCACCATCTCTGGTTTAGGTAACAAGTGAAACCAAGATTGTAAAGGTGTTTAATTGAAGGTTTTCCTGTTATTAACTGATGCTATATGCAGTTTTCTCAATTTGGGATGAGATTGGATTACTAGTTTTGAGTATAGCATTGCGTTGCAATTGATTCACCCAAAAGAATTAAAGGAAGTTTAAAGCCGAAGCATCGTCTCGAGCATCCTCAAATGAGATAACGGTTTCGCTTTCGACAATTTTCTGTCAGAGTGTTTTCGTGGTGTAGATGTTTGATGCTCAATGCCTTCTTCTTTAAAGAATTGCATTAAGTGTCCTTGTTTTAAGAACTCAGTGCGTTGAGCGCTGAAGAGCCAACCGAAATTACTAGGGGCGTGAAGACTTTTTGGAATCATCTTGAGAAAAATCGAAATCTTTTAAAACTTCTGGTGTTTCATCCTTGGAACGTAGAAAGAGAGTCCAAGTGTATCTGGAATAGTCGTCTACAATTACCAGAATATATTTCTTCCCATTTATGCTAGCAACCCGCATTGGACCACATAAGTCCATATGAAGCAAATTTAGCCGTCCTTTTGAACTTGGAACAACCTTTGTCTTGAATGAACTTCTTTTTGCTTTACTCACTTCACAAGAGGAACATAGTTGATCCTTGACATACTTCAGTTTTGGTAAACCAATCACGACATCCTTCTTTGAAAGCAAGTTTATGTAGTCGAAGTTAAGATGAGAAAGTCTTCGATGCCATAACCATGCTTGAGTTGGTGAGGCTTTAGCCATGAGACAGAGTGGAGTTGATAACGTTGTTTCTTGAAGGGAAATTGTATAGAGATCAGATCCACGGTTACCGGTGAGTAAATCGTTTCCCTGAAGATCTCTAACAAAACACGTAGATTTTCGGAAAGCAACCTCCAAATCCGCATCACAAAATTGACCAACCGAGAAGAGATTGTGATTGAGGCCTTCGATGTAATAAACCCTGTTGATCGTAATATTTCCTTGAACCAGATCTCCATAACCAAGAATTGGAGCAAATTGATCATTGCCAAAATGAACGGTACCCAGATACTTTTTAACAAAATTGCACAGCAGCGTTAGATTGCCCGTCATGTGCTTTGTGCATCCAGAGTCAACAATGAATAGGATGAGTTGAACAATCTGCAAGAGAATTAGAAGACGATGGAATATTTGATAAATTAGATCCTAAAGTATTTGTAAGTTTCAAGACATTAGCTATCCTAGATGCATTATCGATGGCAAAACTAACTCTCTTTTGCACATTCTCATTCCTAACTTTAGGCACCCATTTCGTTTTTGTCTTAGGAACCCATTTATATCCTGATGGGCATTGTTGTTCTATCCACCATTTCCATGCCTTACTAGTTTTCTCATACAACATCCTATAGTAACTCTTGGATTTCTGAGTAGTGGATTCTGATGCAACTTTTTTCTTATGGGGTGTTGCAACAGATTTGTTCGCTTGACTTTTGGGTTTTCTAGTACTAATAGGCACTACTTTAGGCTTCTTAGTTCTAGCATTCACGTCATTCAAATATTTAGAAACACAAGCATCATGATTCGAATTAAACACACATTTTTGACAAGTAGAACAAACAGCATTAACATTCAAAGTTCTAGATTTTAATCTGTCATTACTCGCAGTTACAGACTTTGCTTCATTAGAAGTACTAGAAATCCTATGGTGGTCTTCTAATTCAGTCTTCTTATCCTTCACATGACTATTTCTTGGCATGACCTTAACTTTCATTTGAGTGCTCCTAAGTTGTGGTCTGCTAACATTAGTTTTGTGAATTACTCCTATAGAGGTAGACACGTGAGGATTAGTATTCCTAGAAGTCTGAGGCAACTGTGGTGCTCTAGTTTGTGTTGTCCTAGATTCAATTCGATACATGCCTGGTTTAATCACATTTGTGTTTCTTACATCTTGCGTTGTTGTTTGAGGCAATTTCTGTGTAGTGACTGTTTTTGATAAACCTTCTGACTTATTAGTTTTTGGAACTGACTTTTTCATTGAAAAGTTTTTCCTCTCAAGAGAGTCTGAAAAAGGAGCCGGTTTTCCTAAAACTGATGGTTTTGAAATCCTTTTAGCATTAGGTTGTCGAACAACAGATGGTTTATCAAACTTAGTTTCCACATATTTTCCTTTGCATTTTTCAATGAGTTTTTTTTAACTCACTTATGGCAATGTTCTTGTCTTGCAATTGAGCTTTCAAATATTGTATCTCAAGATATTGTTCACTTTCTTTTTGAAATACATTTGACGCTTTTTCTTTGCAAACTGTGTCATTTTTCATTTGTTCTTGACATTGTTGTAAAGTGAGTTCAAGAGAAATCGAGTGTTTTTCTAATTTAGCAAAACTTCGTAAAAGCTCAGTATAAACTTCTTTACTAACATATTTAGTTTGTTTCTAAAGCTTTTATGCAAGACATTCACATTCTTCCACTTTATGATCATATAAGCATTGTAATTCAGCATAAGCATCTAAATCAATAACGAATGCAAATAAGAAACACATAAAACTTCATTAGGACAACATTCTTGCAAGAGCATATCATACATGTTTGAAAATTCTGCTTTATCAGATTTAAGTTCGTCAACTTCTTTTTTAAGGGATTAAACGTACTTTAAATCAGCATGCATTTCTTGCTTAAGTTCATGAGCAAATGCAAAACTATCATTCTGTGTCTTAAGGGCAAGAGGCATCAAACCTGTCTTAATTAGGATTTGTATATCATGAGCAGTTGGGGCATGAAGATTAAGATGATCCTTTGAATGTTTTACCCAAGCTTGATTTACAATTTCTCTAAGATGATTTATGTTGTTTGTCATGACATTATATGCTTGTCACTACTGCTATGACTTGGAAACAGGTAAGAATCAATGTTTTGAAAAATATTTGGTTATGTTTACAAAAAGATTTTCTCAACATTTACTTTCTTACTTCATTTTGCGTGATGCCATTGTATTTGATATTCATGGTTGAGGGCTTAAAATTTTATAACGAACTGAATTTCATAATGCTGAGTCGGGGGTTTAAAAATTTCATAAAGACTATTTAACTTTGTGTAGTCAAAAGGTTTCACTAAGTCTTTATTCAATTTTGATCGACTCTCGTTATCAAGAGTCAGAGTCTCTTCCCTATCGGGGACGAGTCTGTTTGCAGGATCAGATTGGTCATGTGGGATCGCATACAAACATGGTTTCTCATATTGAGCCTTTTTGAGGTACATTGGATTGGCAAAGGTAGGTCTTCCATTAAATGTAGGGCATTTGGGTGCTAACATATGAATGGTTTGGATTGATTGACTCCTTTTGTAAACAATTTCATTCAAAAACTTTAATTGGTTTTCCATTGAAATCATTTTGTCAATATCTTTTTCTTCCTTAAGCTTCAAATCCGTTATGACCTTTGTTTTCTCTTTGACAAGACCTTCGTAATGTGACTTTGTTAAAAGACTCTGTTTGACTAACTCATCGTGTTTCTCTTTGACAACAGAAATTTCGTAGGCTTTAACTTTTAAACCTTCTTTTATGTCAATTTCTTTTTGAGCTAATAGTCCTAGAGTTTCATTTAACTTACATTCAAGTTTGTCATAGTCAACTGTACGATCATTAAAGGCCTTGTACCTCTCAAACTCAGTCTGTTTATTTTGAAGTGCAACTAAGCAACTATCCCGAATACTATTAGATTCCCCTAGAGTTCTACTAGTTTCCTCAAGAATAGATTTGCACTTAGTTAATTCTTGAGTCAATGTTGCATTTGCTTTCTTTAATTGCTTTTGAATCTTTTTGCTTTCATCGACATCAAGTTTTAAATTTGCAATTAAATTGGCAAGTGTAACACGCTCATCATCACATTCTACATCATTTTGGTCATCCTGAATCTCATTATCACACATATCCGGTGAGTCAGTAATGACATTACTATCACTCGTTTCCACTACACATGTGTTAGTAATGGATTCAGATTGCTCAAAATGTTGTATGTCATTGGCAAACACATTATCGTCAGTATCGTATTGTACCTATTCCAATGGCTCAGTGTCAGTGCCTGAGTCTGCATTAAGAACCTCCTGGATCTTTGCCATGTAACTGTAATGTGCTTCTAACTCTTGTTCAACAATTTCTTCATCCGTGTCTGCTAGCCAGTCAGATTGCTTTGCTTGAAGTTATACACCTTTCTCAGCTTGTTTACACAGCAACATCTTTTCCTTATGATACGTAGAGTCTTTAACCCGTTTTGGCTTTCTACATTCCTTATCATAATGACCAAATTCCTTGCAATTAAAACACTGTATCCCAGACTATTGCACTACTTGACCACCTACAATTTCTCTAGCCCCAACAACATTTACTACCCTCTGATTTCCAAACTGTCCAGTCTGATTGTCATT
>BQNB010074317.1:0-31833 GCA_026074375.1 Tanacetum coccineum | reverse complement strand
AACAAACATTTTTAAACCTTATACAAAACATTTTTGGTATTTACAAGAAATGTTTTATTCAAAATATATATTTTAAATTCAAATATTCTACTTAAAAATGGATAAAACGGATCCAGGAAACATCTCCACTGGAAAAGACAAAAATGGGAGCGTCCTGCTATGGGCGGCCCCCTTATAGGTAAGGGTGGCCCACTTAGTGATAAGGGGGCCGACCTATGAGCTAAGGGGGTCGGCCATGTAAAAACGCTCTCAGCTTTGCCTATAAATAGTGGACTGTTCCCTACAGATTTCTCACTTTTTACACTCACTTTCATTATGTCTAAAATCAGTTTATACATCTCCTACAATCCTTTGATCATTTAATCTTAAGCTTTTGTTTCCAAGTGATTCAAGCTTAGATCCTCAAGTGCAAGAGAAGAATACTTCTTATCATCAAGTCAATAAGTATTATAGCTTAGTTGGTGTTCACGTAACATAGTTACGATTGTGTTGTATCTTGTAATTCATTTATATCTTGTGTGATTGTGTGTAATAGTTAGATCGGGGTGATCGTGTTAGTGTTTAGGTGAAGTGATATCTTGAAAGTGTAGTTAGTAATTTAGGCCTCAAAATTCAAGTGTGTGGTAGATTTGTTCTAGCTAAGATTAGGACTCGACATTTGGCTTAGTGTCAGAAATTGGTGTAAGCTACTTGTGTACGGTTTTCTCCTCCTAAAAAGAGTTTGTTGACATAGTGAAGAGAACTCTCGAGTTGGGTACTCGAGGAGTGGAGTAGGGCGAAGAGGAGCTTCGTTATCGAACCACTATAAATCCTCGTGTTGTGGTTTGATCCTTCTAACTCTTATCTCTTTACTTGCACATTTATATTGTTTCTTGTTGTCATTTATTTTCTTAGCTATATTGTTTATATTGAGTGGACATTGACATCACATAAATTCGAATCTAAGTTTTTGTAAACAAACTATATATTAAATTAAAAGGCGGTAAACTATTCAATCATCCCTTTTAGTTTTCCACAAATGCTTTTATCGAGCTTTTCGAGCCTTCAAGTACATGTATATTTTTATTATACATATTCATATACACAATCTTAAGACTAACGGAAATATTGATATACTAATTAAATATTTGCGGAAGAACAATTTAAACATTAATTCTTTCGAATCTTTTGTATAAGTTCTTTGCTTTTGACCTTATCATGTATTTTATTGAATTTATTGATAAGTTTGAAATCGAATTTAATGTTTATATATATATTAATTCATGTTTTTCGAGCCGAGCTCGAGCTTTACTTAGCCTAGATGATTAAAGCTCGTCAAGCTATCAAGTCAAATTCAAGCCTACCTTAAAATTTTCAAGTCAATCTCAAGCCCTGTCAAGCTCGAGCTCGGCTTTTTACACTCCTACTTGGATCCGGTAATACTTGACCCGGAAAAACTAGTTTTATAATTCGTACTACTACGTAGTTCGAGTCACGTCGGATCCGGGTATTACCCGTACCTAAAACAGTATATTGGCGATCTGGGTCCATCTTCTTCGTTCATTGTTGATTTTTACAGGTATGTCTCACTTTATTATTTGTTTGGGTAAATGATTAATGGTATCAACACAAGCTTATTATAATATCATCTGTTGAAAATACCTTATGTTTCATCAATCAAATATTAGTATTAAAATCACATTCATAGTGTTTAACAATAGTTTGTTACAGGCCCAATCGCTTTGCTTTTTATCTTAAAACCCGTAGCCTAACTATAGGTAAATGATCCTTATCGCTTTTGTTAGTCTGTAACCCGAATTTGTTGGCGTGTGTGATCTAAAGGAATCTGTCATTTAATGTTGAAGTTATAGTATGATTTTGTTAGTTTAGGAAAAAAAATCGGCCCCCCTTATCGCTAAATCCTGGCTCGGTTGGGTGACTAGGGAAGGGGGTTGGAAATTGTCACCGGGATACCTTTGGTTAGGCCGCGTACATTTGAGTCGGATAATACCTCGTCCGTTTACCTGTTTATGAAAATGTCAAATAACATTACAGCATTAAGATAATTTGTGGAGTCTTAGAAAGCAAGTCCATTTTTATATGAAATATTTGGGTTCATAAGGTCACATGGTATCCTTTAGTTTCTTTACCTCTCACATTCTATAATCAGAAGGCTATTGCTTAATATCCACCATACCAAGCCCATTACATATGATCAGTATAATGTTAATATTATTTCTTTTATGTCTAGCCATGACAAATTTGAGTACAGTTAGACATAGGGGTGTATAAGGTCATATCTTTGACTTGATGGTCAAACCGTCTAGAACTGATCGGTTTGGCCGGTTTTAGGCAACTTGAGTACTAACAAATCTTTATTCAAGAAAAAAGCTTTCTATAAACCTTTAAAAGTGTACAACCGTAACTTCCGCTTGTGTATTTGTGTGCTTCAACAGTTCAACACATATGAGGTATGTGATAGACTGATAGGTTCGGATAGATTTACTTACCCCTGTTTTGTTTTGCGTATGAGAAAGTTACGTGGAGTTCATAATTGGAGACAGGAGCCAAAAAGTTTACGGTCGAGGGGGCAAACTTTGATAATTTTTAGAAACCACACTACAAATTGGTTTGTTAGAAGGGCAAATTACAATAACTAGATATTCTAGAAAATTAACACTACAGGCACGTCCCCCCCCCCCCCCCCCCCCCCCCTCCTTCTCCTTTTGTCTCCGCCACTGATTGGAGATAGGACATAAAAGGTTGGATAGTTCCAGATAGGATGTAGCCTCACAGGTAATTGTTTTAAGTATGTGAGTGTTGGGGTTTTTTGTATTTATCTTTGTTTTTGGATCCTACCCAACATGTTTCTTATTGAATACGAGTGTATCTTGCTTGTAAGAAACAAGGAAATATGGAAACCACAGGAAGATGAAATTGTGCCAAATTAGATAGAGTATTATTCTTGGCAAAACCAGTTACATACGGATGTAATTGTTTATTTATCAGTTCTCTAAATTTTGTTTTTTTCATTTTTAGCTACGTGTATTGATCATATAAAGAATGTTAAAACAATGAAATATAAAATAAACTGAATTAGAATAATCAATAATGTATATGCATTTGCACATTTCTTTTTCTTACTAACAATAGATATGGTGTTTTTGCTTTCCCCATTGTTACCAAATAGTTAAAGGGGAGCACTCATCTGCCTTATTTTCGATAATCCTCCATCAAACCTTCAATTAGCATACAATGAACGCAGTCTCAAATATAGAAATCAACTTCCCCGAAGGTACTTAAAATATCGATGACTTACAATTTGATCTATGTTATATATATCTATAATTATGTCTTTTAATTTTAATTTATTGTCTTGCAGATAACCTAGGTGGGAGCGACACAGACACGTCTCCTGACGAATCACCAGAATACTATGAGCCAATATCTAATGGTGCAGATTCATCCGATGAGAACTCGGATAATGATCATGATTACGAACCCAACTTCCATCGTCTACCAAATGGCTCTATAGAAAATGGAATTGATTCATTGGATCTGAACGAGGAGGAAGACGAGGAAGAGAATGAGAGGATGAGAGAGGCATTGGCTGAGAGAGCATTTAATGAGGATGAGAGTCGGCGAAGAGCTCCATTGACGGAGGAGAATGCTATGAGAGTGATGGAGGCCATGCGTGGAATATCTTTTGGAGGATCCGCTCCTGATTGGGTGGGTCAGGTCCCAGAAGATAGGTGGATCGATCAACTGGCAAATATTAGACACACTCCTTCAACTGCATCATCATCATAATGGTTTAAATTTTCTTAAATTGATTTTTAATGTGCATGAAAAGTTGTCGAATACTAGAAACCAACTTTTTAAATTTTCTTAAATTGATTTTTATTGACCTGCCCTTTTTTATTATTTCGTTTGTGATTGCTTGATTATTACAACTGCTTATGCTTATAATGTATAATCAGGCTATGAATATTTCATGAAAAATAGTAACATTTGGCAGATGTATATATGTTACAGTTAATTCAAGAGCAAATTATTTGTATCGTGTAGAAGCGCAATATAATACTATACAAAAGTTCTTTATATGTAATGTTACCATCTACATCCACATATTATTTGAACACATGCACCCTCACACGTTCACCTGTTGGAGGTCTTCATGGAAGCAATCTCACTACTCTCGGGTTTACCTTTAAGGTAGGGCTATTGATATGTCTTCACTTCACCTCCCTCATACCCAGGGGCGGACCTTAGGCATGGCTACCTGTGGCACGTGCCACACATGGGTAGGCCATGCCAAGGGGAATATATTTTACAAAATCTTATGTTTAGTGTGATTTTCTGTCTGTGCTACATATCATTATTTCGAGTATTATAGTATTATACAAACTGCAGCCCACAAGAAACTAAGCCCATTTAGTTTTGTAAATATTCAAGCCCACTAGTAGTTATAGGTTTTTCTTAAACAATTAAACAACGACAATATTATGTTTTCAACTCTTTGACTTCTTATTTGTGGTCATAAAAAACAAAGCAAAAAGAAGACTCAAAATTGACGATTGAGATCTGGGGAATTGAGGATTATTGACGAAGACACAAAGACAAAGTGATGGTGACAAAAGTTAATGATTTTTTGTGAACCACTACTAGTCGAGCTTGTTTAGTAACTGGTAAGAACACAATTTTGCTCTGTTTTTTTTATAAGTTTTGGATTGATAATTTGATCTTTGTGTTTTAGACTTTTAGTTGTTTAGTTGTTCACTTGCTCTTGTTTAATGCTTCCTTTAGTAGTTTAGTATATAAAACAAAAATTGAAAGATATGTAATTGTTTAATTAGCCACTGGGGTTAATATGTAATACTTTATTTGTGTGTTTCGATGTGTTGTGCAATTGTTTATTTGTTTGTTTATGACCTTAATAGGTTTTATCTCTATGGAAAGATATTTTAAAAGAAATTTTCCGTCGATAAATGGTGATGGTGAAGAATCTATACCAAAACGCATTCCAGAAACTATACCCGATCCGATTCCAAAACCTGGACCGATTCCTTCATCGTCAGATGGTATTGATTTGGGTACTCTTCCATGGGATCCGTCTGAGAGGCCAAGCATTTTTAATTATGACCCTAATATAAGAGATGAAATCTGGCGAAAGTATTTGAGCAATGGAGCTTGTCAATCACGTGGTCATAAGTTTCCAAGAAAAACAATAGGGACTAAAGTAAGAAGTTTTGTTGCAAGTTGGTTTGATGAGTTCCTTGGTTAGAGTATAGTGTAAAGGCGGACAAGGCATATTGTTTGTGTTGTTATTTGTTTAGAGACTCTATTGGAAAACAAGGTGGAAATGATGCATTTGCGACGGATGGTTTTAATAGTTGGAGTAAAAAGTATGGCCTCAACAACCATGTTGGAGAAGTTAATAGTTATCACAACAAATCACTTCAAAAATGCGAACTTCTGTTAAAGCAAAAACAATCTATACACGTTGCCTTTAAAAAGCAAATTGAAGGTGAGGCAAAAGATTATGGAATACGTTTGAATCTTTCGGTTGAGACGTGTCGATTCTTACTTAAAGCTTCGTTACCATTTCGTGGTCATGATGAGAAGAAACATTCTATGAATAGAGGACTTTTCTTAGAGTTGTATGAATTACTCGCAAATCAAAACGAGGAAATTCGTAAGGTTGTCGCACGCACTCCTTTAAATTGTACACTGAAATCACCACGTATTCAAAAACAGATATGTGAATGTTTTTCAGAAGAGGTTCTTGATTCCATTATTAAAGAAATCGGAGATGACGTGTTTTCTTTGTTAGTTGATGAGTCGAGTGACGTGTCTAAAAAGGAACAAATGGCACTCGTTTTGCGATATGTTGATAAACTTGGAATTGTTAAGGAGAGATTTGCTGGTGTTGTTCATGTGGAGGACACGTCTTCGGCAACTCTTAAAGCTTCAATCGATACTCTCTTTGCACAACATAAACTAAGTTTAAAGCAGGTTAGTCAATATGTTTATCAAGATTGTTTCTTTAGTTATAGTGTTTATATATTTTGTCTCTTATATAATATATCAAATTAACAGGTAAGAGGTAAGAGGTCAAGGCTATGATGGAGCAAGTAATATGCGTGGCGAGTTCAACGGTTTGAAAGCTTTGATCTTGAAAGATAATAGCTCCGCATATTATGTACATTGTTTCGCTCACCGGCTACAACTAGTAATTGTAGCGGTTGCAAAACACCACGAAGGTCTTGTCAAATTCTTTGAGAAGCATATCGGTGTGATAAATGTGGTTTTATCTTCTTGTCAAGTTCTTTGAGAAGCTAAGTTGTGTAAACATCGTACTTTTCATTTTTTTTGAAGTTATAAATCGAGGTAAAAATTTTTTTTGTGCCACACATAGTTGGATTTTCTGGGTCCGCCACTGCTCATACCTCGCTCAGACGGGACTTGGCTACAACCCTCAACAAGTACTAAAAGATAAATGGTCTAGTGGCTTTCGACTGTATATCCATATGCCAGACAACTAAGATGACTTGAAAACATTAACCATCATGACGGAATATATAAGGGGGATAGGGGGGTTGTGGCCCCCCCAAAATTTTTGCTTCTAGTTACCAGTTTTCTAGTATATCAATACGTAAATAAAAAAAGTTTTACATTTTGCCCCCCTAAAAACTTGGAAACCAAACGTCAGAAGATATCATAAAAGAGATATGTTAGGCTCACACTTTTTTTACAAACAAACATCCACACCTACATGTGACATGTGAGATGTACCAATTAGGTTGCATGAAATTTTCTCTTTCTTAATATTTACTCTTCATAATCATATGCCACATGTGGGTGTGGATATTTGTTTGTAAAAACGGTGTGAGCCTAGCATTCCTCATAAAAAAAAACCAAATTTTGACTTTCCAAACCAAACATCTACGACTAGAAACCTCTCTCGGGCTTAAATCAAATATGCAATCTTCATTAGAAAATCAAAATATACAGGAATTAAAAAAGATGACTTGATCACTTAAAGGTATCTATTTTCTTTTCCTTTTTTTATTTTATTTTGTATAACCCTCCATTAATTTATTATGTAGATTGTTACTTTGAGTGGTTTAGCTTATTCAAGAATCATTTGCCCTAATATTTTCTTATTCTTAATCACACAGTAACATGGATTTAAAATCAAATTAGTTACTCCCCATTTTTTTCTATGTTCTGTTTTTAGTTTAATTTTATGTTTCACATCACTTATTCTTAAAAAGATAAAATATATGTGAACCAAGTGAATGTATTTGAATCATTGAATGTTTATAACTATTAAGTTTAAAATGTATGATTTGTATTCAGGAGCTTTCATGGGAAAACTAATAACAATTGATTCGTACTTCAAAAGTAAGAGTAGCGATTCGACAGAAAATGCAACTCGTCTTTGCCCCCCTAACAAAACTCCTCAAGTTCCGTCCCCTGATCATGGATGAAGGCAGCTCACAGTGACGTATTTTTATAGACGTTAACAAAGAGGTAGATAAAAGTATGTTGGGCAAACCGTACTTTTGGCCAGCCAAAAGCTTCAATAACCAACACCTTTACGCCTTTCTTTAGAATTAACTCGAGGCATCTATTTATAAATTCTACTTGTATGATCTGTGAGCTATGTAATGAGGTTGTGTGCAGCATTGGTGACCTTTTGGTAAATGGTATGCTCAACATACTTGACAAAACTATTTTTCCAATATTCTTTTATGCATGGGTCAAAAGAGAGCACGGATGATAATTCCGTGGCTTAATAAAATTTCCGAATAACAAAAATAATTTGGCGATATCAAAATAGTGTGGCATTTAGCTTTCAATCTATAAGGAAATGTGATATCTTCGATAATATCCGTTTGTTTTCTTTTTCTTGGTTAAAGTATAGAGGTGCTAAAGTTTATAATTGGTTAGATTGCGTTAAACATTCTTTATAATTGTTCTTTAGTTTCTTGTTAGAGTTCTTTTTAATATATGTGGTCGTTGCAAAAGAAAAAGAAAAAAAAGGAAAATAAACGGTGAGAGGAAACCAGTTTTTCTTAAGCTAAATAAGGTATTGTCACAAACAGTCATTGACTTCAATATCTTCTTATATCTGCAAAATTTTGTCACAATGACTTTTGAAGCATAGGAAACTATCATACGATTTAACACCCATGTTTAATAGATGAGTTAAAATTTGAAACCTTAACTCATTTGCCCTCGCATACTCACACGACATCGCTTGCATCATTCGATTTTGATCGAGGCGGACCTAGATCGTGTTTACCATCCCCATCCCCGTTTCCCAGCCTCACCCCCATCTCCGTCCCCAGGGCGGATGCAAGTACAAACCATGGAGGGGCGGTGCCCTTCATGGCTAGCCCGAGAAGATAAGGGTGTGTTTAGTTGGGGAAAAATATCTCATTTTTTAAGGAAAATTTTCATTTGAGAATGGAAAAACAGAAAACCTATTTAGTTGCACCTTTTTTTCAATACTTTAAAAAAAACAAAATTCTCATTTTCTAATTTTATATAGAAAAATAGAAAATCACATTTTACTATTCTCTATTTCTTTTTATTTTTTAAAAAGAAAAAATACAACTCCATCTAAACAGGTTTTAAAAATTCTCAACTCTTCTCTAGAGAAGAAAAACCATTCCCTTCTCTAGGAATTTAAAAACAGAAAAACATGACAATTTTCTACAACTAAACACCACCTAAGATTTTAGTGTAATCTGTTTTGGATTTTCATCTTTTTTCGAAAGCTCCCTCCTCCGAAAACTCAAATTGCCCCTCACCCACATACTAAAACCTAACATTCAACACTCTAAAACCTTACAAATCATTCATCTCTAAGCAAAAATTCTCGATTTATCATTTCGAAACTAGTTTTTTTTCGCATTTTGTTGCTATTGTCCAAAAAAAAAAAAATCTTGCCCCCCACAACTCGTTTTCCTGGTTCCGCCACTGCCCGTCCCCATCCCCATTGGGGAATCGTTTTACATTCCCATCCCCGTTCCCAATGGGGACCAGGGATCCCCATGGGGATTCGGATTCGAGGATTTTCCGCCCTTATAATTTGAGCATAAAAATTACACAATTAATCGAAAATATAAATAATTGACTTACAAAATGTCTTAAAATGCATATGTTGTACATAGTTGGATTAATTAAAATGTCTTTTAACTTTAAAGCATCGTAAATACTTAAAGATAACATATATTATATATATAAAATGGATCGAATGTGTGTATTCGAAAATTTTTTGGTTGAATAATATATAGTTAGTGCTTAGTATTTTAAAAATATTTGATCCATTATATATTATATCACATATATATACAAATATACTTCAAGTATAAAATTTGTCAATACTCACTAATATATACATATATATATGTACATGTAATATTAATATACAAATAATTTATATATATTTGTACATTAAAAATTTCGGGGTCGGGGATCTATGCGATCCCATCTCCGCCCCATCTCCGATTTCATAATTCGGAGATTCCCCATCCCCATCCCCGGTCAACTCGGGGATTCTCTAGTGAATTCGAGTTTGGGGATCGGGTCCCCATCGGGCACGAGTTTTATTGTCATCCCTATAAGTGAGGCGTACAATTTTTTTATGAGTATAAAGGAAATAATAATGAGACGGTTCATTTTGGAAAAATAAAAAAAATTTACGATAATTTACACTACACGATAAATATCCATCGGGTTCCCGTAAACCCCCGGAAACCACCTAAGTCCACCCCTGAATTTTTGACCCATGGACCACCACAATTTATATTTAAGTTGATATGAGAATTCCCTTTCTCCTTAGGAGGCTGGGGCATAGTTCATATCAATAATAGTAAAACTGAAGATATGCCTATGGTTAGCTTGAATACCAAGCTAAGATAAATAAATAATATAAAAATAAGACCTGTAATTAGTCGATAAGGAATTCTGCAGAAAGTTTAATGCAAATGTCCAAAGTGAATTCAAAACCATTATTTGGCAAGGAAAGCACTCTACACATAACCTTACATTGTTAAGAACATTGCTACATTTATATTTTACTCTAAACACAGCTAACGCTCATCTTTAATTAATCGATTTATTTTACGAGTGTATTTATAACTCTGAAAAGACGAGATACTTTTGAACACAAGTCAACCACAAAAGATGAGTTTTTTCTTCACCAGGAACATCATGAAGAAATCATAATGGTCGACCAGGATCACATGAGCGAACAATCCAACAAAAAAGGTCAAATTTCACCATTCGTCTTGATTTTGTTCTTTTTCCCATGTTTTGGAGCATTTAATCTTTCTTGTAAATAAGTGTTGGATACTCAGGATTCCACATATTATCCTCAACGTGCCTAATTATTTCATCCTGCAAAACAGATGAGGTTGTGAGAACCAATATGAACATACAAACTTGGTAATATACAGTCATTTTAATAGAAGCCATCTTTAACGACCATAGAAAATTATATACGGACCACATTATCAGCATCAGCCTTTTGTCATGATCAATGGACAAGAAGGTAAATATAGTTTAAATTTTTCGAGCGAAAGCATAAGAACACAAATTGGAGAAGGGGGGAAACTCACTTCAATATAAACAGAATTTCTGGTGGGCCAAGTGGATTTAAATTAAATGATGCAGGCTTGTTGTGTGTGAGTAGGCCATTTATGTTTCAAATTTAGTTTTTGTTTCTATAAAATATGGCAGTTAAAAAGTATAAAGTTTCCTGTGTTTTAAAAATCAAGGTGACAGTATTGCAGTAAGAAGAGGCATCGAGTCATTTTCCACAATACCTTGTTTAGCTTTTTGAGCTCACGAGCATCCATTTCACGATATCCTTCTGCTAGATCATCTTCTATTGCTTCAGTAATTACCGCAGCAGCTACCTGTTTTGTTATATCACGTATGCTGGGGCACAAGAACGACAATATACACAATTACAACAACTCTTAAACGTGTTTCTTTTATGTAAAACCAAGAACTAATATTAAATGCAGATTATATCAGCAACCATTGCACAAAATTTGTGCAGCAAACACCCAAATGACATGTTAAGATAGAAACTTCTATATTGTTTTAAATCTCCAGAACTAAACAAGTAAAATTTGCATTTATACCTGGATATTGAAGGATATATAACTCCTTTGAGGACCTCCTCCTCGGTCATATATGCAGCTAGGCTGTATTTTCATATTAAGCACAAAAAAAAGAACATTAATTTTAAAAGAGTGGACATATTTGAAGACAGTCTGCTAGCAAAATCGGTTCCACTTTGTACATCAAGAACCTTACCACTCAGCTGCAGCCTGTAACATGCCATCCGAAACAATTCTTGAGCCAGACAGAAGAGTACCGAGACCAATGCTGCATAAATTGTTTTTACAAAATTAGAAGTATTGAGAAATCATATGAAAAAATTATATAACAGACTGAAATTAAGAACTGACCCAGGAAAAAGATACATATTGTTTCCTTGGTTACAATGACCAATATGTCCATTTCCTGCACAAATAAATTAAATAAATAACAAAGCACAAAGAAAGACTAAACCAATGAAGAAGGGGAAAAACTTGTTTGAAGTCAAACTGAATTAATTCGAGCAGCTTGATGCACAAGTCAAATCATAAGAAAATTAGTAGACAAACCGAGATCCACATCAGCAAATGGGCTTCCACTTGCGAAAATAACATTCTCTCCAACAATAGAAAATGCTTCTTCGGGGGTGCATTCAGCTGTCATGGTAACAATAATATAATTACATTTAAGAACCATATGTACATGTCAAGTTGTTTATAATTATACAAAGCATACCATTGGTTGTGGGATTTGACATAGCAAATATCGCCGGCCTTGTTGAAGTTGACCCTTTAAGTGCTTCTAATACCTATAAATAAGTTAAGAATTTAGTTAAATGGGATTCTACAGAAAATATCATCTACTTGGATTTTTCCATACATAAAGAGGACAAAAACAGTGTAATCGTTATATTGCAAATTATACCTCCTTGGAAAACAAACCCCCAACTGCAGACAACCCAAGAAGTACATCAGGCTTTACTTCCCGCACCTGATTAGCAAATAGCACCCAACAGTTTGATCAATATAAACAGTATTCCACAACTTCCAGTTTTGCAGCAATAAGTCCATTAAAAAAATACTCCGCAGTAAAACTGTATAAGGATTAAGGTAATGAAACTCACCACTTCCTCAAGACTTGCCCCTTCCCTCAATCCTTGGCGGCCAATCTCTTTGGTCTTCCTGGCAAATGGTTTCGCATCCTCGTCAATATTTTCACGCTCCTCAGTTATCAAACCCTATTTCATCGCCAAAAATCAAAAGAGTAAGTTAGATCCATGTCCAACAAACCAGCTGAGGATTTGTGTGTGGCACTCCTTGATTAGTGATGACTAACATCTGGCTAATAATGACTATTACTTACTTTAGCATCAACGACCCAAAACTGACTCCCTGCACTCTCAAATGCCAACTCATTATTTCCCAACATTCTTGCCATTGTTTTCCTAGTAGCATTCAGAACCCCAATTCCTGCACTGCAGTTGCACAATATCAGTTAGAGAAGTAGGCCAAGTGAGAAATGAAAAGAAATGAAGCTACAGGAAATGCATTTAGTTCATCATCTCATTTATGTATTGATTTAGTATTTCTTTGAAAAAAATCAAATTATGACATAGTTTACACGAATTATACAAATTACATGAAGATAACTTTTTACGTCTTAAAACCATCCCATCGTTCATCATTAGCAACATATATATTTCTATTTTGTTGTTTCGTAAGGGGTTATCTTTCAATCATGAATAAGAATATAAGATGAATCAAGAACAATTCACTTTTATGTCACAAAAGTTAAAAAAAGTTTCAGAGGTCTTCAAATAAAGGATCTAAACCTTCCAGCACCAGCAACAACAATCTTTTGCTTTGGGAAGTCAATCATAGGCTTTCCTTGCGCTCTGACTGCTCCAAGAAGACCAGCAATTGCAACTCCAGCTGTTCCCTGTGCAGCAACAGATAGTGAGTTGATGTTGCCAAAAAGAATCAATGATACATATTATATTCTTTTTTTTAATTAATTATTCTGATCATTTGGCTGGACAGGAGTAATACTGCCAAAGTATTGATCCAATTCATATCACCAACCATGAGATACTAATTAGAATGCAACATACAATACTTAACAGGAAAGTAATCTAAACATGATCAAGTTCTGTCAATCGTTTACCTGGACATCATCATTAAACATTCTGTAGCTATTTCTATAGCGTTGCAGTAACTTGAAGGCCCACTTGCTTTGGAAATCTTCAAACTAGATAGATGTTTACACCTGATTAGCATCTTTTACAACATTCGATAGAAAACTATTATAATCCTAGGAGAAAAGATTACCTGCACTATAACATGGGGCCAACGGGTGAACACAGCCTCCATAAATTCATCAATAACAGCAATATACTCCTCCCCATCAAGACGGTGTTGTTGCAATCCCAAATCTAGACAAATGGAACTATTATCATCATCTAGGACGAAAGTCACTAAAACAATGATCTAAGTACTGGATAAAATTTATTAATGGAACTATTTTTTAAACTTGATTAGCAGACTGTCAATCATGCACTAGTACAAAAAACCATACATAGGGGGTCTTTAAGAAGGGCCTCGTTGTTCGTTCCAACATCAATCATAATAGGAAGCACCTGTAATAAGAACAGAGATAATGCTAAGAATTACATAATTTAGTGTTAAAAACAAAATTTAGAGGAAGATGCATTTATTAAGTCGAGTATAAATGTAGTTATATATCTTCAGATAAACAAATATGTAATGAGCAGTGAAAAAAGTTTACTCTCTGAGGGTTTATTCCAGCTGCAGCAACATATAAATCCAACTTTCCAATTGCAATGCCGATTCCCTGAACTCCGAGATCACCAAGACCCAATATTCTGCTTCCATCCGTAACAACAATCATATCAACCTATTTAAAATAGAGGGATCAACCTATGTGAAACAAGATGAGCCACACTCATTTTATGTGGGTTTTTGTTTTTCATAAATTAAAACACCAAGTTAAAAGCTATTATAGATTACAAGCACCAATCCATCAAAATAGTTGTGAAGTAAGATAACACACACCTGCTCAGCAGGCCAGTTGTAAACCATTGACATCATCTCTCCACGATCAGCTGCGCTGAAATACATCCCTCTTGGCCTTCTAAATAACCCACTGTATTTCTGGCAAACAAGTCCAACTGTAGGAGTGTACACTACAGGGGCATATTCCTCGATTTTGGCAATTAGAACCTGCCATTAGTTGACAGCCGTCCTTAACTTTTTAGTGACAATAAGCATTATAATTAGCATTAAAATAATACATTTATATTCGAGGTCCACGGTTCATTATATATTAGACAGAGAAATTTATTGGACCCTAGTTTATATCTGAACAGGTGTAGACAAATTTACTCACGATTGCAGTTTAGCACGCAAACATAACTTCAGTAATAACTCACCTTATAATACATTGTCTCATTTCTGTCATGTAGCCTATTAAGTATTCGCCACTTGGCCAGCGAATTAGTATCCGATGGCCCATCTCTAGCATTCACCTCTAATCTCTTCAAGTCAGCCACTGAAAATCCAGCACACTAAAGTTAAATACCTGGTACGTAAAATCAGATCCTGATGCAATATGCAATACAACATGGTTTTTAATACTAATAAGGTGAGGTGCTAATGTAAAAGGATTTATCTGACATGCAACTTTAGGTAATAAATTATTGACCAAACACCCCCACCTCCGAAATAACATTGAAAACACTAAAACTCAGATGCAGTGGATTGCAAAGAGATTATCATGTGTGATTATAGCATCTCTATACAGAGGTTTCCAAATATACATCACCAACATCTCAAACAACATTAATAGCTATTATGAAAGAACAGGGCTAAGTGCTGTTGAACCAGTATCCTTGACCAATATCTAACTGATGAGTTGGTTCAAAGTTACCCTTTTTTCGCCTGCAACTAAAAGCTGGGTGGAACCATGGAAGGCTTGTGAAAAGAAGTATTTAGTAATAACTATGTTACAAGTGACTAATGCTACTGTTGTGATCCCACATCAGCCAAGTATGAGATTGGTTGGTGGTTTATAAAGTCTAGGTGTCCCCTCCTCTTACAAGCTAGCTTTTTGAGTGAGTTCTACACTTGGACTTATGAACTGATACGAGCCTAGTATGGGATAGGTTTGTATCAGCTACTTGATATCAAACTTTACTGAATGGACATTAACATGTTTTACAGTCGATCTAACATTTAAATAGAAAGGGAAGACAGACAGGTTTGTATCAGCTACTTGATATCAAACTTTACTGAATGGACATTAACATGTTTTACAGTCGATCTAACATTTAAATAGAAAGGGAAGACAGACCAATATTAGTTTCACGTTAAACTTTGGTGGGAGGGACATTATCCCTTTAATCCTAGTAACCCCTTGTATATGTTCATTTAAAAAATTCTACAGCTCCTCTAGACATATCAAGCCACAGGGACCTATGTTTAGTGATGAATAGAGCTTGTAAAGATATAAACGTAAAGACATAACATATGTTTGGTTTATATGGGGTTACGATATTAGGTGATATCCTTTTAATATAAGGATTCAATGCTTCATGCAAAAACATAGCATAATCAAATACTTTTTCCAATCGATTAGGCACACCAAGATAGCATGCAATGGAAGGCATGGCGTATGTAGTAATAAGTTAATTAAAGGATTTAAGTCACTTACTAAAGCGCTCAATTTGTTGTTCATTGCTCATGACATTTGGAGGTAGAAGTCCACGTAATTCAAGACGATCTCGTTCAGTCATGGAGAATGCTGTTCCCTGTTAATCAAAATTGCCAAGGTTATTTATAGTTTCAGGTGACAATCCTTATTGGTGGGTAATCATTACATAGCCCTTTGTGAAATTATGAGCATGTGGTCCCATGATTAACTACAAGGTATAAATTAAATTATTTCTTTAATCAGGAAAGCAGATGGAAATACGGCATGCTACTATGGAAATCATGTATGACCCATACTTACAACAACTCACTTGACCCCCGAAGTTTTTTATTTTTTTCATTATCTCTATTGTTTTGTTTTGGTACAGAGTAACGGTTTGCATTTGGTGGTGCTGCAGCTTAAATGTGGGTGTTGTTATGGAAAATAGGCAACTGCATCTTTCTATTTCTAAGGAGTAAATGAGTACTAGTATTACTGGTTTAATTTTCACCAAAATGCAGCAAAAGTTTATTATTCTCAGACCTTAGAAAACTCGTAACATGGTCAACTTAATTGACTAAACACTGTGAGTACTAAGCAATCATCTCAAGGTAAGGTCTCAAAAGAGACCCGGGTTCAAATCTCGCTGGTTAAACATCTTGGGATGGCCAGGAAGCCATAGGAGTACCGGTTAGGCCGTGACATCAGAGCCAAAAAAGGCTCAATTTTCCTTTGGTAGCCTAGCCTCTATAGAGATCCCTCTTTGTTTACCTCTTTACATTGCGACTTGCGAGTACTAAGCATTTCATACTGTTTGTTTAATAATTGATGCTCCCATTTGATTCAAAAGCATAAATAACTTATAACTCCTAGTCCTGAATCGCAATCTATGCCTTATTGCCTTATAATACTCCGTTAGTAACTTACTAGAAAGTCCGCCCATAACGATTCACAGCCTTAGCCATCTTAATAATCAATCTAATGTTCAAGTAACAGTTCTATCCAAACTAACCCCAACCTTTTCAACTAAACAAATTCCGCAAACCACAATGCGTAATCATCCACATTACGCAAACACGGCATCTTTTCGTCTAATCCCTATATACTCATCATCCAATTCCCATATCATTATTCCAGATCACACACAAATTAAATCTAACTAACATTAACAACATAACCAAAAATTAATTATAACGCATAATTCAAATTTCACTCCGCAAACCGTAACGCATAATTACCCACACATTATCACCGTAACTATTGCTCAGTTAGCGAATAACTTAACTAGCTAATAACAAACTAAAAATTCAGATCAAAACACAAATTCCGCAACTCGTAACGTATCGTAACTAATAACAAACTAAAACTGAAATCACAACACTTGATCAGTTCATTTCACATTTTTTTTTTGGTAAAAAAGTTCATTTCACATTACAAGCAACTCATAATGAAGATTATACCTTATTAAACCAAGGATCATGAAGAATATCAAGACCTTGTTTATGAACAATAGTAGGTCTATGACCTTCAATTGTAGTAAAATATCTGTACTGCAATCCTCTTATCATTGTTGATGTTAACCGAATCTGACGGTTAAAATTCGACATTTTTATTTTTTTTCAAAATGTTTTCAGTGTGCCCTAAATATTTGGGGGAAGAATAAGATCATGTAGTGGTAGTAACCTGCTATTTTTAGAAAGTGAAAGAGATTTCAAGTGTTTGTTAGTAAAGATTTGGTTGACTTTTGATTGATTGAGTCAATGGATATTTTGGGTGTCGGTTGGGTCGGGTCGGGTTAAAATGAAGGTGACCACACAAAATAAAAGTCACAATTATTATTAGAGATATGTTTTCATGAAATAATAAGTTGATGACAACTAACTTATTAAATGTTTAGTTTGAATTTTTTTTACATGGTTAAAGAAAGTTGAAAAATGTATACATGAGGTGAAGACCAAAGTGGTGTTTGGTTTGTTATTTATAACTATATATTAAAGGAAGGTATTTTTACTCTCATCATTCATGGTAAATATTAATTGCTCACGCCAATTCCATTTTACGCACCCACTTTCCATATCTCTCTCATATCTCTCTTCTCCTTCCCACCGACTGCATCATCTTCTTCACAAACCACTTCACTCACTTTCTCTCAAGCTACGTGTCTTCCCCAAGTCATCTCATCAGCTACGTGTCTTCCCCAAATCATATCTGCTCTCTCTTCTTTCTCTTGAAGCTTCTAGGATCTACTCATATACTCATCTCTTTTCTCTCTCTCGCCTGGAACACACACACCACCACCACTACAAAGGCGAACGAAATATTATTTAGGAGGTTCTTTGGATTGGCTTATTTTATTGGATGTCACTTTTTGATACATAAAGTGATCATGAATTCGTTAACTGTGATGACAAAACAAAGGTATACGCATTAGTTATTATTATTATTTTTTAATATTGATTTTGGATTTTTTTAGTTTTTGAAAAATGTGTTAAATTCAAATCTGGGAAATCAAATGGGGTTTAAATAAGTTGGAATTTGATGGTGGTTTAATTGTGTTTAATTTTGTGTTTTTTCTTTGTAAAGGGTTTCCCCGGTAAATAGCATTACACCAAAAAAGCGTTTAAGTACAAAAGGTGTAGGTGAAGTCTTACAACCCAGCCCGTTACATGGGCACAACAAGAACGCACCACAATGCAAAAAACCAATAACGACATAAGAACGACACACCGTTCTTATGACAACCAAATAAAGAAGCAATAACTACTTCCTAACTCTAAGCCATCAAGATGACTACATCAGCTCCTGAAAGCGACTCATCAATAGCTAACACAAAATATGTGTTAACTCTTAAACATTGATAATAAGCATTGTCCATGCAGTTTATTTCAGCAGCATCTTCCAAATAGCCTTCACAGCTAACTTCCATATAAATCAAACCAAAAATCAACCCTAAGTCCATCACAGACAAGTTGAAGCCTCAATAACCCCAACAAGCAATAGACTACTGACCACAGCCCACGGAGTGGATACATCCGCCTAAAACCTCACCATTCGCTGAATAATCTGACCCAACATAACATTAGAACATGACGTAAACAAATCAGCAGCATGAGGACATACTGTGAAGTATAAAGATCGTTGTAGCTCAGATTGGTTAGATCTTTATATCTAGGAAAAATAACAATGAACATGAAAGAATGCATAGCGAAAATAGCATAATGAACAAAGTTATTTCAACAAGGTTTTTAATTCATACGTTTCCCTCTTACCCCAACTATAACTTGGGGCTACTAACTAACTAACTATCTAACTATTAGCTAAACGTGTACACATACACCTTTTACTATTCGACTCTCATCAGTCGACTCTGCTATGTCTAAAACCTATGTCTATGATCTCTTTATATAGGGAGAGATCAAGGCTTACATAAGAAGATAAGTATAAGACAAATAAATCATTTAAATATTAAACTTGATCTTCTGATATCTTTTATCTTCATAAGGAGATCTTCCATAATCTTTATCTTTTGATATCTTTGACTAAATCTTCAATAATTCTCCACCAGCTTGTAGAATTCCATAATGCTAGATTTAGTCCTTATGTTTCATTATTTTATTTATTTTGTCTCATCAAATCTAGAATTCCAACAATCTTCCCATATTTGATGATGACAAAACAAACAAAGTCGTGTACGAACTTCATCATAAAGCCAAAGCTTCCCCTGAAGTTGAGATGTAGTCAGTCTCATGAATGAAAACAAAATTCCAAGTTTCCTTAATTCATGATATCCTTTGTTTTATGCACCACAATAATAAGGTTGATATCAATAAAACCTGTAATCTTCTTTCCCTTTTTGTAATCATCTAATAGGGGTCTTCTGTAGAAATGCAACTTGAATCTTTACAACTACAAACCATATACTACACTACTAATCTAGCCTTCCAATGTCTCAAATTACCCTCCATGACGCATAATAAGATAAATGAACTTAAGACAATAGAAACTTAAACTAGTAGCAGTAATAAACAACTAGCAGTAGTAATGAAACCTTTCACTTCATGTGGTGCATGAACAAATCCTGATGGTTAAACATTTTTGACAATAAGCTTCCCCTGAAACCAATATGTTTACCATCTCTTGAATCTTCAAATTCTGTAAGCTTTATGTAATGATTACTGATGAAGAAAACTAAGTATAACGAACTTGATGTAGAAGTAGAATAACCCAAACTTGTGTCTTATATCTTGTACTATCTATGTGACGTCAAACTTATCAATAAATCTGTGAAATATAAGTAGATCGCAACCTCTTGACAATTATCCTCATCTTCTATGAGACACCAGACCAAAGTGATAGCAAATGTGAGCATTGAGCACTATAAGTTAGATCACACACCTTTGCTAGATTTGTCAAGTCTTCGTCACACCGTTTCTAAGCATGAACAAGTTACCTCCAAATGTTGTAAGCCATTTGAGATATGATAAAACACAAACCCAAATAATTCCACTTCAACTTCAAATAGGTCATAACAATCTTCTTCGTAATCAATTAATTAATAAATACGAGCCTTTGTAATCTGTTTAGAACCAAAAACCTTCTGTGTGTGTTTTTCCATCTGTCTGTCCGAGATCTCAGATTACCAAGAACAAAAATATGTCTTGTCTGATATCGGACAATACTAGCAGTACAAACTTTATTTCTCGGACAAAGAAAGCAATATAAATATACACGAACAATACTAACTTCTTTTGACAGCACTAACCAAAATTTTGTGCGAACCTAACAGTATTAACTTCAAAGCCCTAAAGCAGCATTAAACTTTCTTTTGAGCCCAAGTACCAGCAGCATGATCAACAACACAAAGTATATATTAATCGAACCAACAGTACTAACCGCACAAATATAGGCAGTACTAATATACCTTGATAGCACGTGCACTCTCGTGATCCCAAGCAGTTTGAACTTTGAGGAGTACAAACTTAGAAGCGTAGCAGTACTAATGAAGACCATGGCAGTACTAACCTTTTAATCCCAATAGCACACGAACAGTATTAACTACCTTGAGCAAGCAGTACTAATACACGAACAACACAAAGTACTTAACAGCACTAATATATTTTGAGCTTCTTCCTCCCATACTTTTTGTGACACCATGATCAACAAGAAAGTGTCACTAATTCATTTGAGCCCAATAAGTTTTCACGTCCAATCAAGCTACAAGTATAATATACCTTGATCCACCTGTAGCTTGTCTTGTGACCACCACATAAAGAACTGCTGTCGATCAAACAACCATCTACATCAGACCACGTCTAATAGAAACCAATATACGAATAGGAATCAGGGTTTTGTGGTTCTTTTTCTCACCAAAACCACGACCATCAACATCACCATAAAACCCTAAAAGATTAACACACCTGCTGCTCCTTTATGTGCCAATACATGACCAAAACTTTTTGACCATATTAGGGTTTAATAAAAAACCCTAGTTTTCACCATCTCGACTTGCATCAATAATAATTATAGTTGTCTTTTTTTAAGTATAAAGACGACGCTTTAAAGTGTCGCAAAAACCATAAAATCATCAAAATCGCCCATAACTTTCAAAACAGAAAATCATACCTTCTTTTTCCTTCATATCACAACATCAACAAACCTTGTAGATCCTAGATCAATAACTACGAGGCTCTGATACCAATTGTGAAGTATAAAGATCGTTGTAGCTCAGATTGGTTAGATCTTTATATCTAGGAAAAATAACAATAAACATGAAAAAATGCATAGCGAAAATAGCATAATGGACAAAGTTATTTCAACAAGGTTTTTAATTCATACGTTTCCCTCTTACCCCAACTATAACTTGGGGCTACTAACTAACTAACTATCTAACTATTAGCTAAACGTGTACACACACACACCTTTTACTATTCGACTCTCATCAGTCGACCCTGCTATGTCTAAAACCTATGTCTATGATCTTTTTATATATGGAGAGATCAAGGCTTACATAAGAAGATAAGTATAAGACAAATAAATTATTTAAATATTAAACTTGATCTTCTGATATGTTTTATCTTCATAAGGAGATCTTCCATAATCTTTATCTTTTGATATCTTTGACTAAATCTTTAATAATTCTCCACCAGCTTGTAGAATTCCATAATGCTAGATTTAGTCCTTATGTTTCATTCTTTTATTTATTTTGTCTCATCAAATCTAGAATCCCAACACATACAAACACCACATCACCAGCAGCCGCGTAGTTACGTTTACCACAGTAAAATCCAATCCAACGAACAAGTACAACCTTTAGTACCACCAGGTTGGATTAAGCACCATCACAACGACCAAGTGACCCACATGGTCTGATCAAATCCATAAACTGATTATCATAACAGCAAAGTATAAATATAGCATTCTTACCCATTTTATTTTCATCCATATTTTGACCTTGCAGCACATAAATGCAGTAAGAACCATAAACCAGTCTCTCCAAAACCATGACAACCACCAGAGATAAGCTATCGTGAATCCCATCAATGGTTAAACCACACTAACCACTAGCTGCGTCACCTATAAAGGAAACCTTAAATAATTAGGGTTTGTAACCATGATAAACCAACTCATAAAGGGTTAAACGTTGCACATGAAAACCCACAGCAACATCCAACCACAAAACCCTAACTATTCGTGTGTCGACATAAAGATAACACGCATCATCCTCAATACATTCATGATAAAGATAGATATTAAGCATCAATAAACATCATAGAATAGATCAAGATGCACATCCTAAACAGAAAAACAAACCCTAAAAACTAGGGTTTATGTCATAACAGCCACCACCCAATCATATGCCATATGAACTAGTTATGAAAATAATAATCATCAATAGCGCACCAACAAGAGATCAAGACAGAACGAACTTAAACCCAAAGATATACGATTAATTCAAAACCCTAAGAGACCCGACAGCCAAAAAATAACCATTCAGTATCAGATTAGGGAAACATAGATCAATCGAATAGGTATATTAGGGTTACACAACAGGGAAAAGCAGCAGGCTAAGCATCACACGCTTAGAAGAACAAGGATAAAATTGTAACAATTTACATTTTTACGTCATTTTAAGTTAATAAATATTCCACCATTTATTTTAAACTTTTACGCGTTTACTTTTAATTTTCAACGTTTAGTTAAATCGCGTAAACTAAAAATCAACATTCAACGTAAACCGTCATCGATCAAATAAAAGTTTACGTCAAACAAGTGTTATATTATTTTTATGAAGATAATTTATAACTTTTCACATTTTATTTTTATACGTTTCGTAAAACGTTTACGTTTCACAATAAATTACATTTATGCATGCATGAAAACAACAATACCTATCTATACTTTAACAAATACCCACTCTTATACCCAATACCAAAAATTTTATACATTTCCTTCTATAAACACACATATTGCCTTCCACTTATGAACAACACACAAGAATTAATTCAAAACTCTCCACTAAGCTTACTTGTACTTACTTAACAACATGTATTAACCAAGAGATAAACACTAGCTTATTATCCATAGTACCTTGGCCACCCTTTTATCCCCTTGATCCTAAACCCAAGGCATACCACATAGGGAGGAGGAGAGCACATGTCCTTGTTAAGCTTAAACCACTCCTAATCCATGGTATTTGTGAAGTGGTTTACTAGATATTTACACTATAAAAGGAAGCCTAATGCAAGCCTTATTCACACACTCTCATTACTTGCAAAAATTAAACTTCTATCTCTTTGTTTTCTCTCTTAACCCACGGCTTAAAATAGTGACAAAGAAAGTTTCATAGATTTTATTCCTACCACAATACAAGCATACAAGGGTGTTTAGGGTTGATATCTAATGTATATCAAGTGTTTTACAAGACTAGGGTTTCATTTAAACAAGGGAAATTAGGGTTTTTATAAAGGATTTTGGGTTGAAGAATTAGGGTTTGATTGTGTTCACTTCTTCTTTCATTCATACAAGGTCTAATACCATCTCTACACTTTCATAATTACTTCATTCTTATACATTCATATTTATTATTTTGTTACATCACCATTTAGTTATTATTTTATAAAGTTTATAAAATAAAACAAGTACATACTTAATCAAGAAAATACACATTCATGGTAAGAAGGTGTTTAAAGTATGTTAGAATGCAAGAACATATTTTATTTGGTATATTACAAGTATTGGATAATTTATATAATTAATTGTTGAAACAATTATTACAAATTTATTTATATAGTTTATAAATAAATAATTATTTTGGACATATTACTTGGACATAAATTAGAGGACTTCTTACATTATATACAAGAGGATAAATAAAAGACACCTCATGCAACATAAATGCCACATCATCACTAAACAATGCCACCTCACCAACATTTTAATCCACCTCACCACCTGTGAATTCCAGGTAAGCAACTTTTATTCCACTAGGCAATTCAGTTACATTTTAATCCATCTGTGCATATGTGAATTCCATGTAGGCTTGACATGTTAATGTTAAAAACATATGTAACATGCAGGATTCGAACCCTGGTTTATGCACCCAGGGTATATGAGTATACCACTAGACCATAATGGTAGTTGTGAAAGTTTTTAAAAAACAAACTAGATAAACGCACAATCAGAATTTGGATATCTTCTCCTGGAAGCATATCAGTTGCTAAAATAACGACAATTAGTTTTTAAAAGAAAGTTTCATACCAAAAAATCAATCGTCTTCTCTTAATTAGTAACATCATCAATCAGTTCCATATTTATCTTGATGATTTATGGGTATGATTTATGCTGACTTTCTTGAACTTCTCTCATACAAACAATTTGAAATCTCTCTTGACCTCACACATGACAGACCAGTTTCCAAATTCTACATAAGAAATTCGTCACAATTCATCAAAATACACACGCATGTATAGTTTCTAATTAGGTTTTATGGCTTTATTACCGGTGATTTCTAATTCAACACCATCACCATATTATGAAGATACAATGGATCTACAATCTTTTTCTAGGTTTCTTTGATTTTAAACTTGAATGAATTTTATTTACAATTAAATCTAAAATCTCTTTTTGTTAATGTTTTCATTTTTTTAATTTTGATTTTGATTTGAATGGATTTGTCTGATTGAATGGTTTGGATTATAGTGAGAAGGCAACACTCTAAGTGAAAGCATTTGCATCACTTTCGTGCTCAGGTCATGACACAAGAACAAGGGTTTGATATTTGTTAAGGTACTTATTTATGTTGCAATTTTTTGTCGATAACTTATTTTTATGATTCACGTTATTCTTTTATGTTGAATTGCAGGCTTAACAGTTGAACAAGGAATACCTCTGATATGATATACTACCTCTAGTTAATTTTCGAGCTCCAATTCAATACCGAAAAAGGTGTTAGAGAAATCCCTCGATACTCATGTAAGTTTTCTCTTCATAATTTCCAATATGTTGAAATATTCATCATTGATAATGGTTTACGAATTAGAATTGTTATAGTTGATGATCCAATAATTTATCATTATCTCACTTATAAAGATAGGTTGAGATTTGGTTATCTGTTATTTTAGGTGGAAATAGTAAATAGTTGGGATGACAATAAGAATTAGTTACTACACAACAACATATAAACAAGGCAAACTAAAAAAGAAATAAGAGCATTAAGTTTATGTGTTTGAGGTTGATATGTTAACAATTGATATGGTAACATTTACGTTTTTTTTCTAACTTTTGACCCTTAGTTGGGGATTTTACCAAATGTGGTAAAAATCGAATACTTACACTTCTTATTATCAGTAATTCAGTACCATACCTTTATATATTCATTATTACTATGATTATTATATTTAATACTTTTAATTTTAATTTCCAGTGGACATGTCTTTAGAGGACATTGGACGATATGTAATGATAAGGGACCATGATTGCAGAGGCTCCCAAGTTTCGTTGATGTGTGCTTCCTTTCATTGCTTAAAAATGAGGTTAGTGTTAGGTTCATAAAAAGTGTCGATTATGTGGTTTTATTATATTTTGTTATTAGACTTTATTTTGTTTAGAATAATATAGTTTAAAGAAGGAAATAGCATAATAACCAAAGTCTAGGGACTAGTATTGTAAAGTTAGGAAAATAAGGAAGGAAAGCCTCCTTCCATTAGTATTTAACCAACTATTATAGTTTTCCCTCCATTAATATCATTTTGAATTTCCTTTACTTGCCCTCCCCTATAATTTTCTCTATTCTTACATGTTGATATGATTGATTCAAGATTATGTGACCTATCATGTGGTATCAATCGCCATTAGAGAAGTAGAGTGATCTTTTTGTGAGACTTTTTGATCGTCCGAGAAGTAAGTAATGAAGCTCAGAGAATTCGGTTGATGGTTTTGAGGTTTCAAGATTACTTTTGGCTGTGATTTTGAGTTATTGGACGTTATCGAGTTCTCGGAAGTGGTTTATTTGTTCTCGGAAGTGTGATTTTGGTTCTAGGAAGTAGTTGTTCATTCTCGGAAGAGTTTTTATTGTAATTGTAGCAAATTCAGTAGTATTAGTAGAGTACTTTAGTCAGAAAATCTTGTAATAGGTATATACGATCTTTCGGTTCAATCGAAATTCGTATATTAGGATTATAGTTTCAAACTCGGTTTGATCAAGTTTAGAAATTTTACAAATTCGGTTCTATCAAATTTGTGAAATAAGGAGTTTACTACGTTAAAACTCGGTAATAAGATTTCACGGTCATCATATACATTCATTCCACGGTTTTATCATGATTTGAAGTGTTGAAAAACGAATTTTCTCAAAATTTACAAGTTTCGGTAATCAAATTCGGTTTGATCGAATTTGATTTTTTAAGCAGTTTGAATTATCTAGTCATCATAAATTTCGGTTTCATCAAATTTGTGTGCATTAATAATCCATATCTGTTAATTTCTTTTAAAATTTGGTCTACCGAGTTTGTAGTAAAGAAGATTTCCGAATTTCAATAGGATGAAGTTTACTGAGTTTGTAGTTTACCGAATTTGTTGTTTGTAGATTTCCGAGTTTGACAGTTTTTTGTTGTCCGAGTTAGTATACTGTTCGAGAAGGGTATTGGTTTTCAGCTTACTTGTTGTCCGTGAACAGTGTTACCGAATTTGACTACTGTTACCGAGTTTGGATATTTTCTCACAAATCTCACTCATTTTCGTCTACAAAGATCCAATCTTTGAATCATAAGACATGTCGACATCCAAAACATACCAACAATCCCTTGCTGATGCCGGTTCTGAGACTAGGCCACCTATGCTTGAAAGGGGTAGTTACATACCTTGGGCAAGTAGATTCAGACGATATCTTAATCGCAAGAGGGATAACCGGAAGTGGCTTCTCAAAGCACTTGATGAAGGCCCTTATGTGTTTAGGCAGTTCACTCCTACAGGTGCAACAATACCAAGGTTGCAAACTGTAGATGATCTTGAAGGTGATGACTTATTGTACTATGATGCGGAAATGGAAGTTATGAATATGATTCTACTTTCTATTCCTAATGAGATTTACAATTCTGTGGATTCTTGTACTTCGGCCAAGGATATGTGGAAACGAGTTGAACGTTTGATGAGGGGAACTATACAAAACCAAGTTGACAGAGAAACACGGTTTACAAACGAATTTGATCAATTTGTTGCTGAACCAGGAGAGTCACTAGTTTCTGTCTACAACCGTTTTGCTCAATTAATGAATGATTTGGAACGAAACAACATGAAGTTTCCAACTGTTTCAATTAACACAAAGTTTCTGAATAGTTTGCAACCGGAGTGGTTGAAATATGTGACTCAAGTTCGTTTGGCTAAGCAATTGACAGTTGATTCGTTCGATGATCTTTTTGATTATCTTTCGCAATATGAGAAATTGGTTAATGCTTCAAGGGCAAAGAAGTTAGAAAAGTCTCATGATCCTTTGGCTCTAGTAGCACACACGGGTTCATCTTCCAGAAATACCTCTTCGTATTATGTGACACATCCTTCATCTGTAGTTGATTATGATGAAGAGTACCAACAGGATGATGTTCACAATCATTCTGAAGATCCCCTAGCATCTGCTATGTTGTTACTTGCCAAAGCCATTACTCAAAATTTCTCTAATCCAACAAACAATCGTCTTCGTGCTTCGTCTAATACCAGAAATCAAGCAGTTGTTCAAGGTGACAGGGTGAATATTCAAAGCAGAAATTCTGGTAATATTGGAAGAAATAACAGACGCGCTTATGTTCAAGAGGAAGTTGTTGAGGGAATGAATGCTTCGAATGAGACTGGAAATGTTCAAAGGGCTCTTCGAACTCCGACTTCAGGCAATACGTCAACTGTTCAATGCTACAACTGCAGTGGAAAAGGACATTATGCTAGGAACTGTCCAAAGCCAAGGGTTCGTGACTCGAAGTATTTCATGGAGCAAATGTTGCTGGCAAAACAGGATGAAGCTGGTGTAATTCTTACTGATGAGCAGAATGATTTTCTCTTTGCTGATGCTTCAAGGATGGAAGAAATTGAAGAACTTAGTGCAAACATATGCTTAATGGCCAGAATTCAACCAGCTGATCAAAATTCTGATGATGGGACAAGCTATGAGTCTGCATTCATAAGTGAGGTACAATCTTCATCCATCGATGAAAGTAATGAACAAATGTATCCAGCTCATACTAAAATTATTAACAGTACCATTGATAATGATCAAATTAATAGCAATATTCAATTTGATTCAGTCAAAGGAAATGTTAATAGTGGCAGTATTGAAAAAGATGCACATGTTTATGATCTATGTGCATTAGAAACACTTGCTAGAAATGCATATGAGGAAGCAGCAAAACAACAACAATTTGCTCAAAAAGTTCAACAACAAAACACGACTTTGACTAGTCAGCTTGAGTTGTATAAGGAAAGGAATCGGATTTTGGAAAACATAACCAAGGATAATAATTATCTCAACGAATTTCTTGAAGCGGATGAACGGGCAAAACGTTTTCATAAACAAGCTCAGTCTCAATTGATTCGTGATCGAGATATTATTCGAGATCTCGAAAAACAACGAGATACATTAAATCTAGAGGTTAAAAATTATAAACGGAAAAATGAGGAATTACAACAGACACATTCTATTTTAAAAAGAAAAATGAGTGAAAACGAGGATAATTATCATGATACTATTCTCGATCTTGAGGCTAAACTGAAAAAGAATGTGGATCTGATTTTGAAACTTGGTAATTCTTTACAAGGAATGTTTATGCTTGGACCGAAACCATTGTTAGACTTATATATATTTTATATTTTATTATATATTATATATTTAGTGTAAAAACCTTCAATCATGTGTTAACAAGAAGACATAACAATTCAACTACTTACTTTATGTTATGAGTCATTGATAAATTCAAGAACTTTATAATTATGTCTTAGCAAGTAAACATAATTATTCTAACTAAAGTAATCATGAACGCAAACTCTTGTTCAATAGTAATTTCAAGTTAATTTCATACTTCAAAATCATGATTATTATCATGAACCATGATTATATTGACTAAATCATGTAGTCAATTAGATGAAGTAGTTTTATTTTATATCTTTGACTTTTAATGTAATAGGACAATAAATATCCTTCGTGTTTAAGTCCTAGTAGATTGATTAGCTTCCTTACCTTGCGATCAAGAGAAACCAATAATCATATTGTTATATGTTGTTCCTTGCACACATTTAAGATTTCTCCCACTTGTGTATGGGACAACATTATCTAAGATAAACAAAACAATACGACAAGCACTCAATTGTATAAACAATATGAAACAGATTTCAAACTATAATGTTTAATAAGGAATTGTGGATTATTATTCTATAGATAACATTTCAGAAAGCAACCTCAGATATGGGACTTGTTATCATACAAAATAAAATGCAATCTTACTTAAACATGTGTTTGTTCATATTCGGAAAGTAATTAATTATTTCAAAGCAAGCTAGAAATAATATGGGCAACTAACAAGAAAATAAATCTTGTAGCTCCCACTGAATTTGACACCATTACAAGAATGTCATTTCAGTAATAAAATGCATAGCTCCCACTGGATTTGTCAACATTGTAAGTGTTACATCACCAGTAGAAATCAAACAGCAATTTATTTACTTTCTTATTCTCTTAGAATGCCTACAAGTAGCAATGTACTTAGGTATTGAGCAAAGAATATGAAATTCTACTTATGTAGATGAGGGACTAGCCATTTATGCTTTCTTTTAACTTGAATATTTAGCATGCAATTCCTCCTTATTGTCTGCATAGCCACAAGGGTATTTAGCACCTTAAGGAATAATATGAGTCTAAGAAAAATACCTAGCAGATATGCTAATAATTTTTTTACTCATTGCGGTTTAAACTCATACATCATGACAAATGCAAGATGTAATTTATTTTGGTAGCTATAGAAAAAAATTTCTCTAGTTACTCAAAATATGTTATCTTTTAATTATTTTTCAAAGCCGAAAAGAAGGGCAATGAAAGACAGTAAATGAGTTTGTCTTTCATAGAAAAACAAACTTTCGTTTACGAATTATGTTGCAAAACACAATTAATCAGAACATAGAAAGTTTAATTTATTATTTTCGATAATTAAATTCTTAATAGACTTAACTACCCAATTAATTTACTAATTAAGACTAAGATCCAACTTAACCTCCCACTTATTACCAAAGGTCTGACGAGGGAGTAAAGAAGTGGGGCAAGAGGTAAGCGTCGAGCGTTAATTGCATTTAATGCAACTCTTAGGTTTATGATACTTGTCAAAAACATTAGTCAACATGTAATAATATTTGAGAGCATGTTTAGTATCATCTTATGCCTCGGGTCCAAGGTCTGACCAAGCCTACTCGAATTAAGTCGACCAAGCAAGAACTTGCAAAAATCGTTAGAGGTCTCACCAGTACAAGAAATTCGCCATGGGTTGGTAGGGCCCTAAGGTCTGACCAAAGCGGTCAAACTAATTGCACGTGATCTTGGTTGGCTGGTGTGACAACCCGAGAATTTCCGTTCAATGAGTTAGCCGTTTCCGTGTAGTAATTTGAATTTTTAAATGTTTCGTTTAGCTTTACCGTTTAACCGGGAAGTTGTTTCGTTATTATCTGAGAATCGTCTCCGGAAGCGAACCGGGACACCAAACGTTGTAGTATTTTGGCAATATCCGCGTTTTTATGTTTTTAAGCAATATTTAAAATTTCGTGATTTTTCGTGATACCGTTACTCGTTTCGTTACTTACGTGCTTCGTATTTAATTTATACTTATGCATGATCATGCAAAGTCTTGGAAATTAATTCATCAACTAGCACTATGATCCTAGAAAGTGGGAAAATATTTTTGGTCCCCCTTTGTGCTTGTCCACAACCGGTCACAACATACATACATGCATAGGATCCATGTTTGAATTTTTGCTACAAGTTAACTAGTCAAAACTAATTTCCTACTTAAGGGCTTGCACCATGTACCTACTAAACTCCCATTTGAAGATCAAAATGGTCCCCTTTTTGCCTTGTCCTCTCCTATCCCACGGCACACACATGTGTGTGTGTGTGTGTGTGTGTGTGTGTGTGTGATTTTTGTTGTATATACATATACACTTAACCTCATTCTCATTTCATTCACTCACATACATTTTACATTAGTCTTTCTTTCTTTCTTTTTCTCTCTTTTGCCGAACCAAAAACACACATACAAACCCATTTATTTTTTATCTTTGATCATCCACTTGAAGATATATTGTTTGTGTTGATTGCTAGTTCATCCGGGTAATTTGTAAAACAACGTTTGGGTTGTTTTTGATTTCTAATCTACCTTTCGTCGTGTTTCTTTGTAAGTCATCTTTATTTTTCATAAATAAGTTGTACTTTTGCATTCATATGATCATTCCGAACAAGGTGTACAAAGCGGATCGTTGTGAAAATTATTATCGAGTTTTCTA
>BQNB010074316.1:5648-31833 GCA_026074375.1 Tanacetum coccineum | reverse complement strand
ATTATGCGGAATTTAATCAACAATGTAAAGAAGAATATAATCAAAACACTTTTATATTGAACTTTGAATCTGCCTAACTTACAGATTACAAACTATGATTTGTTATTCGATCTCTATGATCTTTTGTAGAACTATATCTACTGACTATGCCTCTGGTTCCTTTTATAGACTAAGGAACCCCTAATAGGCTTTACAAAACGCGTATAAAGATAATGCATATCCTTTCCTAAGATATCTCATGCATATCTTTAACTCTAACTAATTTCTGCGTAAGCAGACTTAACTATTACACAAACAGTATTAACTATTTAATACTGCCAGTACTAACTATGATAAACCTTCTACCAGTACTAACTATTACACTAGCAGAATTAAGTCTGTTATACAAAATTCCTAACAGTATTTTTAATAACATTTTGTAAGTTAATGAAAATGTGAGACGTCGCATATTTAACCATCTATAGAAGGGGTATGTGCAGTTTATGTTATTCACGAGTTTTTCGCGTGCTGTTTTGGTTTTTATCATATAATATTTGTATAACACGAATCCAAATAAACACCCTTTATAATAACAATTTTATAACACACCACTAAAATTGCACTTTACACTAAAAAATAAAAACAAAACAAAAAATCACACATACAAACTGTTCGTTATCACTATGGCGTGGTACCTATAGCATACGAGTCCATGCAATATGACGTTGTTATATGTAAAAAATGCCCTATGACACTTTTAATGAGCTGCACCATGCACTTTTACACTAGACCCTAGTTAAACTGAAAAAAATCATCCCTGTGGTTTATAGTTTATGGCACTAATCATCCTTAGCTGATACTATTGGCACTAATCATTTCTGAGTGGTGAAATGTTTGGCACTAATCATCATTGGAGGGATGATTTTTTCAAAACTTTTTGCAAAATTCATCCCCAATAAGGATGATTTTTACCGAACATTTGACTCTCAAGGATGATTTTTTCCAATAGTTTCTGACAGGGATGATTAATGCCACAATTGACAAACCACATAGATGATTTTTGATGTTTACTCTTAATTGTATGTGCAGTTCTTTTTAAAACCGGATTTTCACTTCTGGCGCGCTGGTCACACGTTAGTACGTGGCTAGCGCGCCACTTGCGAATTTCGTTTTTACAGATTTGTTTTTGTCAGCTTTCCTTTTACCCGACACATGTGAAAACTACGATAAATGTATGCACATGATATTTGAGCATTTAGAAATACTCCAAATGAGGTTTAGACTTAGAGAAGAGCAAAAACGATTCCTCCCATGTTTCTATAAAATGCCAACTTAAATCTTTTATCAAACGCCTCTAGCCAAGGCTGAAACTTCTTTCTAAACCTAGTATGATCATATTTTCAACATACCATTAAACGAAAGTATTCATTTAACCTAATCCGGATTTACGTTGTTCCTAATCACGTACCGAGTTTTACTCTTTTATTGGTCAAACTAAGTCAAAGGTCACTTTGTGTAAACACATCCTTTCCCATTATGGGATATGCTTTACTTAAGATGAAAAACACTTAGCTTGTTTGCATTAAGACGATTAGTGATCAAATCCATTGTTGATTATCATCGAATAAAGTTTAAATGACTAATTGAGTTTGTGGTATTTGGAAGTTAATCATACTTTGACTTTTCTCACTTCCTTACCTATAAATGTTTTTATAAACTCACATTTATTTCTCACATGTACAAGTTCACACTTCTTCTACATAATCCTACAACCCACTCTTCCTAATCACTTGCATACCTTCTTACCCAACAAGTGATTTCATCTCTTCCACACTATAACCTTTACCCTTTTTGTGTTCTAAATATTTTATTAATAGTCCTTTGTAGGCCCTTGTGTTTGGATCTATATAGTCTTTGTAAGACAATAGCCAACTTGAATAAATCCAAATCAACTATGTGAGAGACACTAACTATGAATACCAAGTGTTAATGCGGAATCTTAACACATGTATTAAGAAGAACACAATATTAACTTTGCTATTGATTTCTATTAAGCTTCAATGCTTCTATTTGTTATTATATGAAACTCTATGTCATAGGGTTCCTTTTATACACCAAAGAAACTCTAAAAAGGCTTTACAAAATGTGTAAAAGGATAATGCATATCCTTTCCTAAGATATCTCCTAAAATATCTCTAAGATAACTATTACCTCTATTCTGTTACATAAACAGACTTAACTAAATACGACTAGTACTAACTATAGTACTGCCAGACTTAACTTAGTACTGCCAGAACTAACTAATACTACCAGACTTAACTGTTATACTACCAGTATTAAGTCTTTTACAATATATTTCCCAACAATCCTCCCCTAACTTGATCTTCACTTGTGAACTTCAAGTTTCTTCAAGTGTCTTCAATTTGAGCTTCCTGAGGATGTTGTAAATAAAACTCTTCAAATTATTCTTGAGCTGCAATTCTTCAAATCATCTCTTTTTGATCTTTGCAGCAACTATTCTTCAAAGCTTTTCAGCAACCCTTCATATCAGCAATCAAATCATATAGTTTCAGACTATTCTCATCACTTCCAGGTGTGTTAACTCCTGTGAGAGGTGAATCATTGAAACTTTAAATGGATTTGATGTCTCTTTACCAGTTAGCCATTTACTCTGGAGTAGTCAGTCCTTTGGCCACCAGAAAGGTGCATGTCCATGGTCGACTGAAAACCATTTCAACTCTCAGTACATGAAACATTGGTGAGTTGAATACCATATGGTTTTTGGCAAACCATTATAGCCATAAACGGATTTGATATGCCTTTACCTGTAGCCGTTTGCTCAGGGCTAGTCAATCCTTTGGCACCTAGAAAAGGTAAATTCCATGGTGGATTGATTACCATGTCAACTCTTTGTACATGAAACTTGGTGAGTTGATGTACCATCCACTTTTTGGTAAAGTGTCAACCATCTAATATGGATTTGCAATTTGTCTTTACCATAAGCCATAATCTCATGGACTAGTTATGGTTTTTCCACAGCCTTTACCACAATCCATAAACTTGTGGGCTAGCCAACTCTTTACTAACCAGATATGGTGAGTTGATAACCATACAATTTTTGGCAAATTGTCAGCCATTAACGGATTTGAGAAGTCTTTACCAAGAGTTGTTTGCTCCTGGACTAGCCAGTCCTTATGTCTGTTAGACATGGTGAACTGATGACCATTTGTTGTGTTAATGCATAACACCTCCACCAAGTGTTGTTCTCCTTATCTCCGTTCTAGATACCTAATTCATCAACCTTCATTACTTCCTAATGCCAGCTTGCTTCTCCATCATTTTCAAAAGTTTGTAGCAATCCTCATTTGGTTTTCCTCCTTGAAGTTTCTTGTCTAACATAACTTTGCACACTTCAGCAGACAAATGATACTTTCTCTCTATTAGCATATATATATATCCACAGACTCTAAGTTCAAACAGTGTACTTTGCAAGCATCATAGTATCTCCAACAAATTAACCTTTGTTGACTTGGCAAACTCCAAATTAAATCTGTACTAAGGGGTTCTTCAAACATGTTCTTCAAGTATTCCCAAAGTACTTTTTCAAGTTCATCCTCTGGCTTATTCATACCATATTTTCTCATCACAATCCTGTATAGCTCTGTAAGATCATCTCTTGATATATCAGTCAGCATTGCTCCAAAGCTTATATATACCATATCAGTTCCATTCTCTCTTACAATTTGGTATACACCTTTCCTTCCTTGCTTAAAGATCTTGTAATTTGCTATACTGGGTGATTTTATAGCTACAGGAACATGATTAATAGGGATTTTAGTACCTGAATTAGAATTATCTTTTTCACTAGCTTTATCTGAATCTTCAGAATCATCCTTATCAAGATCTGTATGTAATCCTTTCCTTGCTATCGGTTTTCTCCTCTTTCAAGTCTTCTTGGCTGACTTATCATCTTTGTCTTCTTCAACCTTCTCCTCTGTTGGTTGGGTACTTTCATCATCAAACTTTAGTTTCTTTGCAGTTTTAGTTTGGAGTTCTTCACTAAATCTCTTCAAACTTTCCTTTGTTGCTTCAAGGTTTATAGGGACATAGGTATCCAATTGCTTAATTAATTTTTCAAATTCTGTTTCACTTTTTCAAAATTCAACTTCTTCAACTGAGTCAACTTCCATGTCCTTTGATTCTTTAGAAAGTTTGACATATAATTCCTGAGCTGTGTTTGAGTCACGAGCTTATTCCTTTTTGCTCTAGCTCTTTCCTCTGCAAAGTGTTTTCTTCTTTAATTTACCAACTGTACCATCCTTTTTGCATAATCTTCAACATAAAGATCTTTTCCAAGCACACTCTCCTTTATTTCTGCATTTGCTTTAAGCTTTGCTCTAATTGTGTCCCAATCTTCTTCAGTATAAGATTGAGCTTCAAACTGAACTTGAGCCTTCCTTTTCTTTTGTTCCTCTGTTAATTCTTGCTCTTCAGCCATCCTTTGAGCTAGAAGTGAATCCAAATGAACTTGTTTAGCCACTTCTTCCTTTTCCAAAGCTTTTTCTAATGCATCTAACCTGATGGCTTCAGCAAGTCCTGCTTCTTCTTGAAGAATTTGTTCTTTTGTCTTTTTAGAAGCTTGAGTCTCTTCTTCTTCTGTCATAGGAGCCTTTCCTTCTCTTCTACCTCTGTCTGGAGAAGGTACTGAGACTCTTATGCTATCAGTAGTAACTGGATCACTGCCAGTATTAACATCCAAACTGCCAGCATTAATTTCTTCAATACCAGTACTAACTTTAATGCCACCAGTATTAACTTCTTCAAAAGCAGACTTAACCTCTTCAAAGTCCAAACCAGTACCAGCAGATTCTTTTGAACTCTTCCTTCTCTTGTATCTCTTTCCTTTATCAACTGACTTGATCTTTTTAACTTTTGTTAAGATTGCAGCAGCTTCTAAAGTTGTAGGGCTTATATCTTCAACTTGTTCCTCCCCTGAAGCATTGACAGTCTTTGAGGGAGTCTTTGAGGGAGTAATAAGCTCTTGTAACAAAGAAACCAGAGGATCTAAATCATGAAACTTCCTCCCCTGAGCCTCTGTTTCTTCCTCTTCAGAATCAGACAAAAGAACCCTCTTGGTCTTTCTCTTCAAAGCAACCTCCAAAGTCTTGACTCTTTCCACCAAAGTAAGGATAGCCTTCCCAAAGGTCTGTTTGGTTTCCTTGAGCTGCTTCTCCAAGTCATCAATCCTTGTCATTAACTGGGAAGTAGTAGCTTCTTGGCGAGGTGTAGGAGGTTGTTGGTCAGAGGATGGTTGTTCAAAGATATGTTCCATTGGTTCATGTGTAGGTGACGGTGTAGGTGATGCAGGTTGAGATAGAGGTGGAGTAGTTGTGGCTTCAGATGGTAGAGGTTGAGTTGTAGGTGGTGTTGGAGGAACTACACTAGATGATGGTTGAGGTTGAGTGACAGATGGAGCTTCTTGTCCTGCACTTGGATTAGCAATAGACAACATAGCAGGCAATAAAGGTCTTGGTACCCCTCTAAAACCCCTTTTCATATTCCCAAAAATCTTTTTGGTCAGGGTCACAGCCAGATAAGGGTGTTTATTTTCCGTTTAAATATCCAAAATCAGTTGCAGAAAACGAGGATACATCAAAAACTTTGTTTTGCTTTTCAAGTTTGCCACCATGCCATCAAAAATTAGTTTTGAAAAATTATAAACTCTGCCAGTGGAAAGACAAATCAAAGCAGTAGCAATATTGCTACCAAATTGATCCCATCCACCACTTTTAGAGCTTATACAATGCAAAATATGGTGGACTAAAAATCTCCATTGGGGTGTGAAAAAGCTTTTCCAAAAGGTAAAAGATCCGTCAGTAGGATACCCCATAAGCCCCATCCCCTCAAAAATCTCATTGTTTGGCAACATTGTAATCCCTAAAGCATCTGCTAATTGAAGCTTATTTCTAATAGATGCCTCAGTGATTGTATACACAATGGTATCAATAGTTGTGTGTAATTCTAGAGTCTCATCAGCAAGAGTGTTGGCAGTTGCAGTCTGCCAAAACTGTTTGACTAGGGAATCATAGATAGTAGTTAAAGCATACCTGAGGTTGGAACCTATTAGAAATCCACTATCTCTGCAAACCCTGCACTTTCTTCAGGCTTGTGCAAAAACCCCACTTCATTATGTTTGTCACAGTATTTTAATTGAGCCATGATTCGAAAGTAGCAATAAAAGGTATTGATGTGTACTGAAAATTTTACTGGGTTTAGGTACGAGTGAGGTGGTAGATGCTGGTAACAAGAAAATTAAATATAGTCTTTGTAAAGATAAATAAGATTTTTACTTTGCGAAGAGGAGATAGCAATAAAAAGATAAGTATGAAAGAGAAATCAAACTTTATCTATATATAGCTTCTTTGTTAACGACAATAGCGCCGTAAAAATCTATAACGGTAACATTTAAACAGTGTTTAAACAGAAAAAAAATCAATTTTCCCGCAACCAGCACTAACAATAACCTACCATTATTAAAATTTACACTACCAGACTTAACGTTGGTCAAACAGAATTAATTATGTTACAACCTGAATTAACTCTTTTTCAACCAGAATTAAGTATTTACTGAAGACTTACAAAACAAAGATCTTATCACACCTGCCTTACATCTGCAAATCCATGCTATTCCTGCAAGAATTAGTCTAAAACAAAGAAAAACATGCTGCAGGAGTTTGTATAAGTATAGGCGGTCATATTAACTTAAATTTAACTGCCCTAATTAAGACTCTGAAACTACTCAGATTTAATATAAACGATACTACCAGATTAATAGAAAACAACTACCAGAAGTATACAAACAATACAACTAAGCCTCCCCTTAAATGTAGCTATGGGTTTATCATACCAATACTGACCACTAAGTAATTGAACCGTGGTCCATCAAAAGGTTTAGTCAATAGGTCAGCTACATTTAAGTCTGTATGAATTTTCTCCACACTAATAAGCTTCTTCTCATAACAATCTCTTATAAAATGGTGGCGTATCTCGATGTGCTTTGTCTTGGAATGATACACTTGGTTCTTCACAATGCAGATCGTGCTTTCATTATCAATGTGGATTTTGGTATTTATGAAATTGAAACCATAGTCCATCAGTTGATTTTGAACCCACAATACTTATCCACAACAATTTGCAGCAGCTACATATTCAGCTTCAGTTGTAGAAGTAGTCGCTATGGTCTGTTTCTTGCATTGCCAGGAGATAAGTCTTTGACCAAGAAATTGACAACCACCTGTTGTGGATTTCCTGTCAAGGTTTGACCCATCATAATCACTATCAGAGAATGCTTCTAGGTTAAAAGGTGATTCTCTTGGGTACCATAAGCCCAAATTTGGTTTGCCCTTAAGGTACTTAAAGATTCTCTTCACAGCATTGAGATGTGAAGTCTTGGGAGTGACCTGAAAATGAGAACAAACACATACTGCAAACATTATATCAGGCCTAGAGGCAGTTAAATACATGAGGGAACCTATCATGGATCTGTATAAGTATACATCCACATCAACAACTTCCTCATCTTTTATCAATGCCACTTTGGTCTCTATGGGGGTAATTGCAGTTTTCACATTTACAAGACCAAATTTCTTGAGTATCTCAACTACATACTTGTCATGAGATATAAAGATTCCTTCCTTGTTCTGTTTGACTTGTAATCCTAAGAAAAATGTGAGTTCACCCATAGAACTCATCTGAAATCTACTTTTCATCAAGGCTTCAAACTCATCACACCAAGAATTTCCTGGTTAGATTCCAAAAATTGAAATCATCAACATACACTTGAACCAGCATGATATCCTTCTTTGTCCCGTTTTAATAAATAGAGTCTTGTCAATCCACAACCCCTACTTTGTATCCATACCTTCTCGTGGAAATTGATAAGTACATACCAAGCTCCTAGGAGCTTGATCGCATCCATACAACCCCTTTTGCCCCACCTTATAAACCTTCTTAGGTGAGCAGGATCAACAAAGACAGAGGTGGTGGACGAAACATCTCATCTATAGTCCATATAGAAAGGCACTTTTACATCCATTTTGGTAGACATGAACCCCAATAAATAAGCAAAGGCTAAAAATAACCTGATAGCTTCTATTCTTGCCACATGAGCAAAAACCTCATCAAAGCCCAATTAACGTTCTCCTTGCGGTAACCCTTAGGCCAACCAATCTTTCCCTTATTTTCAACAACCTCTCCTCTTTCAGTTTCTTTATATTTCTGTAAACCCATTTTGTACCAATACTTTTATTCGTGAGGTTAGAGTCTTACAACGAACCCATACCTGTTGCAACTTACAACTGTTACTACTCCTCTTGCATGGCTGAACCCAACTATCATCTTGTAAGCTTCAGAAATCTTTTAGGTCTTTCTAATAAGAAAACAGCAAATCAAACAATGTATGTTGATCTTTCTGATTGTTCCTTTGCTTGCTTTTGATATAGCTGAAAAGAGCATGACTCCCTGATTTTTGCTGCACTGCTGCATCCATTGCACAGTTGACTTAGGATCACCAAGGATTTGACTTTTGGTGAATATTGGTAAATCCTAACGAAGGAGTAGGACTGACTTCGTATTTCTGTTGTGTAAGCTGTTGAAGTCACTTTATCACAACCCTCTCATCTATAAGATGCCTCCAAAAATTCCTGTCTCAGACTTGTGAAATATTTTGGATCTCTGCCTAGGTCTGAATCATTAGGATCAAACCTACCACTATTAACTGACTCACTAACAGTATTAACTGAAGGAGTATTGGTAGAGTTTTTTCAGATACTGTCCCTAAATGATTTAGAGCAATTTCTTCCAACTCTCTTCTAAAAACTAGAATCTTAGGATTATCTTCTGAAGTGTCAGTAGAGATATAGCCTTCTTCCTTAGTGAGGTTTCTATCAAGAATCTCCTCTTTCTTTGAATTTGTGCGAAGATGTCCTTGATTCAACTTTTCTTTAGGAATTCTTTACAGTAAAGGCACGAACAATAAGGCTCTGCATCCTCATCTTTCCTTAGAAGCATAGAATAAGGATCTTGTGAGTACCTTACATTGTTATTACATCTTGAAACACCTGCATGTAGGTTAGCATGATTTTCCAAAGATACAAGAATATAGTTCATAGTATCAGTAAGATAGTCAATATCAAAACATACCATCTATACCCTACCCTTTGAACATTGGGATTTATCTCAAGAAATTGACATGCAGATTTACATCAACTTTTTTGGTTACTAAATTATAAACCCTTTAGGCTTGCTTATTTAGTGATTAACCAACTAAAAATCCCTCATCAAATTTTCCATCAAACTTGCCCAAGCACACTAAGAGTATCTAAAATTCTAACATGACACCCAAAAGGTCTTATTATAGCTAATAATGTTGTGCCAAAGCAAAAGCTCATAAGGAGTTTTGTTTTGAGGTTAGTCACTCTTACACTATTACAAATATAGCAAGCAGTACTAACTTGCTTCTGCCAAAAAGCATAGTTGTAAGAGTGAGATCTGCTAGCATAGTTCTAAGCAGCCTCAATTTAGGCCTGTTCATATCTTTCAGCCACACCAATCTGCTTGTGGAGTTCTGGCATGCTATAAACTCTTGTTTAATTTCCTTTGTTTCCATAAAATTCACGCATATCTCTATTCTTAATTCGAGTACCTATATCTGATCTAATGATTTAACTTCCTATGATTAAGCTGTGTTTCATCTGCCTAATGGAAGTTATGAAGAATGCCACTTGTTTTCACATCCTTAGAGGCCTAAAGAATACCCAACTAAATCTGTACAATCATCAGTATATTACAAAGCAATAGCTTGCATGATTAATGCTTTTAACAGAAGTAGGTTCCAAAAAGATCCCCTATGCAAGAGTGTGTAATGGGCTTAGTGATTAATCTTTCTACAATTTGGCCTTGCAGGAGGCCTTGTGTTTGTTTACCTTTATGCAGGAGTCAACCCAATGTATGGTCCATTCTGAAAACCTTAGAAGGTAGACTCGTATAAGGTTTTCCCCTTCACAAGTATAGTTTCGGTTTTTAAAATTGATATGACCTAACCTCCTGTGCCACATTTTAGATTCATCAGATGTGGCTTTAGCAATCAAACAGGCAAAACCTTTTGCAGGTGTAGGTGTCTTCATATCAAAACTGTACCTATTTGATGTCCTAATAGGACTTGAGACATGACAGTAGCTGATATTCATTAGGCATCTAAAGTTAGAAGACACAACAAGACATTCATTTCAGTAAAAAGAACCTTGTGCTAGCTTACACATATTTTGATATTGAGAAAAGTTCAAAAGCCTAGGATTCTTTTACAAAAGACACATTTTCAAATCTAAATTACCCATCTCTTATTTTACTTTACCAATCTGAAACCTTGCTAAACCATCCACAGGTAACATGATCCCTCCATTGAATTCTTCAAAATCCTCCAAATGATCCTTGTTTACCTGTCATGTCGCTGAGCATCCACATCAAATTATATCATCTATCTACAATGTTTCGTCCAGTGGATGATCCTTTACATGAAAAAGAGAAATTAGTTTCTCTTGAGGGACCCAGGCCTTACATGCTTGGTCTGTCCTTGTGGACCTTAGCATTCACAGTTCTAATAAATTTGGTCACTGTCACAATATGAGTTTTATGGTTCGAGTTCCTCCAATTATAACTTGCTAAGGTCTTAACAACAGATCCCCAATTTCCTTTTTACAGCATGAGAAATGGACATTTTGTGCTGTAATTTTTGCAAATACACTCTTCACTACACATAAAGTGATTTATGAAAAAATGACCTTCTTGGATTAAATAGGTTAACCTGTGGTCTTTTAGGACTAAACTATTTGAATTCCTGGTAGGTACTCTAGAACTGTCTTGTCTAGATCTAACATTTTAAACATTATATTAGACAGTATTAAACTCTAGAGCCTAACAGAATAATATTTGATCTACCAGTTTTAATATTAGACTTAACAGTATTAAAGTGGCCTAGCCAGTGTAAAGATTTACTGGTTACCAGGAACAACTTGATTAGCATAATTATCCTGTTAGTATTAGTTCCATACCGTTTTGCCAATATGTTACCATATTACAAACCCTTTGTTTCTTAACCTCAGCTTCTCTTTGCCATTTTCTTTCATAATAGTACCACAATCTTTAATCAAAAAAATGACTTAGACTTACTACAAACAAAACATTTCTTCTTGTGAAAGAAAAACCTTCCCTTAGTTCTCTTTCCATCAAAGCAACCAATTCTTCCTGTTAACTTTTAGGGTGTTGAGCTTGAATCTTTGATTGGTTCCTAGGAGTTTTTATTGTGAAACACAATAGTTCACACTTTCTTTTGAATTTTGAATGCTAGACCCACCGTTTTTAGTTCTGTTGTTTAATGTGTAGAACACATACACTTCAGGAGTTAACTTTACTTTATTTTAATTCTAGAACTAGTTGGCTGCTCACTGAAGATCTCAGATTCAGGATCAACAGAATGTTCAGAGGAAGTTCCAATAGCATCATGTACAGTCATTAGGATTTGACAGGAGTAGAATAGTCAACTGGATTTATCATCTGAATACATGGGTTCAGGCCTCTTAGTCCATTTTTAACCATAAACGCATAGAGGAGAAACTGTCTCTCGTGCGTCAATTCTCTCATTGTGTTGATCTTATGAGTATACACTACTCTCCACTTAAAGGGATGTGGAACGTCCTCTAACTACTAATCAAAGCTGTTTTTAAAATCTCTACCCTACTGCAAAGGTTTTCCAACCGAGTCCTCCCTCTGAACAATTAAAAACAACATGAAAACATCCATTTCTTCCTCACTCAACTTAGAACCTCATGATTGATTGGTATTTCATACCCTACAGTCCATTTCAGCTCTAAAGTATCTTCTTACTCTTTCACATAACTACTACTAGCCATCTCAACTCCTCGACTTAATTCTAAAGCTCCATTCCTTGGAACACAGGAAACTCTCTATCCTCACTGGAATCTAATAATTTCGCAATTGACTTCCATTTTATCTTTTTCTACACACACTTCTTCATTCTCTACATTCATATCCTCTCTTCGTATTTTTTAAGAGGTTAATTAAAAATTTCTTTGTAGGGTTAATTTTGAAGATTTTAGGTTTTTGACCCTTTGTTCGGGATTCGTGCTCTCGTTTTTTAGCTTAATTTCGTAATTTTTAGGTTTTTCTTAATCGTTTTTGTTTGTTATTGTTTAATTTAACTTTCCACACTCTCAAATCATTTCTCTCATTCAAACTCCAATCTTCCGACTGTATCGATTTTCCAGCACAGCCTCGTTGGGGATTAACGACCCGGGAAAATTCTATACTGCTTCCTGGTTTTATTGATTGTTGTTGTTTTTTATATTATACTTATATATTTTATATTTTATTATATATTATATATAATATAGTTTGAGAAATTTAACAATCAGTGGTCTACCGCAACTTCTAATTTTTATCGCTTTTTGTTTTAACTATAGAGAAACATTACATCCGCACAGATTTTATAAAAGAATCCTCATAAAATAACTTGTTCATTGTTTGATTGGTGGTTTATGTTTTAATTTCTTTCTCTTTTCTTTGATTAAACAAATCAAAATATTGATATGTGTCTCATTTCCTAAAATCACTCAACATGCATCAAGAGTGTTATACAACTCATCATGTATATACATGTGAGTGGGGATGATGGGGAAAGTTTTATGGGTTATTTTGTATAAAATTTAAAATAAGTGTGTAGTTTTGGAGCCAACGGGTATAAACGTAAAATATTACAAAAGTTAAGACGGAACCACAAAGCGAAAATGTATACGATAAAAATAAAATTATGACATATGAGATTCTTATCTGAGATAATAAAAATAAATCCGGTTCATGTTTAATAAATGTCTTACTACGAACGCAAGATAACCTATCCGGTTAAAAAAAAAAAAAATACACTTTACTCAAAAGTAAAATAATTAATAAAAAGTATAGATTTTAAATAATGATCTAAAATTTTACTGAGTGCTACAGTCTCAAAATTAAAATGAATAGTAAAAGTACAAGGTAAATAATATAATCCTATTTTATTCTTATTTTACCTTTACGTAAAAATAATTATTTTTACCGTAACTCGATTCAGTGAATCCTACACCTTATTAAATCTTAAGCTCGAGGTGTTAAATATAGAATGTGAGGTTTAAGTTCCAAATGGGCGCTGTTCTTAGCAAATGAACAGAGCCAGAGAAGCGAAATAAAAAATAGCAATTTATACTTACCAAAATAATTTCACAAATACACTGGGTGAAAATATAGAAATACTTGACCATGAAACGGATAAACGAAGAGAGAAGTACAGCTAAACGTGGACAGCTTCTAAAGGATTTAATTAAGGCGCATAGGATTCACTCACGAACGTCTTGAAAATAATGAGATCAAAACTATATAAAAATTGAATTGAATGGTATTATTTACCTGAACTTCCCATCATTTTTTTTCAAGCGAAAAAAGGCGAATATGAAAGAATTGAGTTACCTCACTGTGTGAGTAGAATTCAAAGTGCAGAAGTAACCTTTATTTTCCACAAGTTAGATTCTCCGCGACTTTTATTTTTCTATATAAACAAACCAAACATGAAATACATTGAAAATGTTATACTATATTTCTAATTTCTCTGTCTTTCTCCACTCTCAGACTACGTCAATTCACATACTTATCCGTTAAACCATGCCCCAAGAATTTATCTGGGTCGTTGTGGCTTGATAGTTCTATAAGCCAAAACTTCCATCACAATGCAATTATTATGTCTTTTTGAGTATTTTGTATTCAAGTGTTATGAATTGAAAAAAGAAAAGTCTACATTTGGAAGTGGCACCATCGCCCTACATGTTTGATGTTTTGAAATCTGAAATTAGGAAAACGAAAAGAAACCTAGGCACAATTTAGGTTACATAATCCCATGATAATCAGATGAAAGAAACTAAAAAATGTATTGAGAAAACAGAATCTACCCGGGCAAGCAACCAACCGTTTGAGGAACTAGCGGGTACTCGTTGATGGAGTAAGCTTGACAGTCTGTTTGTCTGTATCAAAGACCCGCAGCCATCCTCCTATAGTAATCCACAAATCAGGTTGCAAGCTTTATTCTTCTCCCTGCGTTCCTTTCCCGCATTCCCTATGGTACTAGTCCGCAAATAACTCTCTCGGAGTCTCCATGAATAGCGCCGTTTATTTGTATGGAACCGGACCTAGACAGAATACCGGTTTCGAACACTACCTTTGCGAACTTCTGAGTTTATCTTTTACCTATACATATTATCACATTCAGCCGATCAATGTAAGCTCTGCATAGATCACAAGAAATGCGCGAGAGTATTCTGAAACACGCCCACTATGAGCTTCAAGTTTCTTTAACAGCTTTAACTATAGTGAGCCATAGTACTTATGCTTCCTTTCAATCCTTAACTAGCTACCCTAGTTCCATACACACAGACACTTTCACAAAGGGTATTGTATGAATCACTATGCTCGTCCTCTACGCATTCTTAAAACATAACAGAGCGTACCTCACTACTTATGTAGTCTGCTCGCCAATTGCAGAGCATGATTATTGTCTCTCTTCAACTCCATTCTGTTCCCCCAATTAGACTAATACCCAATCCACACCATTTATCAGCCCGGACCCGAATATTCACTGAACGTCTTCTCTTAGCCACTCTTCCTATGTGTTGATAAAACTGTATATCTTCTCGTATCCGCGAGCTATGAGCGCTACTCCCTTTCACCTCAGTACACTCTTTCCTTACCAAGTACCAGCTGTTGACAGACAATTAAAGCATTCCAAGCTTCTTTATTAGTCAAAACCAACAGGTGTATTCCAAGCAACACAAACTCTCCTTCCTATCCACAGTTCACACTAATACTAAACAACTGTCTCATTCTCGACACTAACAACAGTACTACTGCCAGTTTATTGTCCAACCTCTTCAATGTCCAAGTCATCAATTTGTTCAGGTCTCCATGAAGCAAATAGTCCCCAGTCCTCTGATTGTTTGGCAAAGAATTAAATACCTTCTTCTGCAACAAGGGAAAAATAACTTCATCAACAAAACCAGCAAGAGCTACGTTTTATTCTCTGAATATTGATTAAAGAATAAGCATAGGAGATACACTCAAGACACTAGTAGGTCACCACGTAACACCACAGACTTCACTTTTAGTCTCGCTCTGCGTTTTGCTTTGTGAAACAAAGCAACTTTTGAGCGACCTCGCGACTAAGCATTTTTGAGGCAACCTTGATCCTGCTCAAAACAACAACTCCATAGAGGTTTATGCGCGTCATCTCGACACACCTCATCAATAGAAAAAGTGTCACACATGCTGGTATATCTTAGTTCTCATACGACTACACCCACTGCCTGATTAGATGACCAGTGCTGGGGTCAATGACCTAGTAACTTATGATTTCCATCGCTCAGTTAATACTCTCAGGCAACCACTGACCTTCCAACTGAGAAGTAAATTGTTTGGAAATCTGTCATATCACCTTTTCTAACCCTTCTGAACTGGAAATTGGTTAATGCTTCAACTGTTGTTTTGAAAACAGCCTTGCTGCATTTTCTTTAAACTTCGCTATTATAACCGACCCCACCTAGTACTTTCTATGAGATCTGAGCGCACTTCCCAAGATTTCTTTGTGCATCATCCACTTCTCCTAAATTGTCACTCACCATATTGTTTCCTTGGAATGGCCATAAGCAAGATATTCTTAGCTTCCTCTTTCTCAACAGCTTTGAAAATTCTGTAGCAGTAACTGGTGGAAGTATTCGATTGGCGACCAGTTTTGAACAATTGAGGACCGGTTTTTAGCGCACTCATCAAACCTTTAATGACATACGGAGTCTTGACGACGGACCTAGCTTTTTTCCGATAACGCGTGTTAACGGCCAGTACCAGTACTGATAAATGAGATTTGCGGGGGGCTTAAATGTTTCAAAGACTGTGTGCATTTCCGTTTTTCTTCCCGAAGTGGCACTGACGTTGAAACTTCGATGATGCCTATGTTAAAACTCCGTCTGTTTATTTCCATATTCCTTGTCTTGTTTTTTTACCGGAGTAAAGACGCAAGTTTCAAGATTGTTGTAAACTGGCGTTAACTTGAAGGTTCTGATGTAGTGATGTCTCACTAGTACTAATGCCTACGAATATGATTCAGTAGAGGTAATCCGTCAGCTTCAGCGAATCATTTGTCGCGTCGGTATGTTTGGCATACTGTTTATTTAATTGCAATTGACCTAGATGCTCCGGATGAACATCAAGTCGAAGGGGGGTTCGCCATTTTTTCTGATGATTTAGAGAAGCTACGCGCCTTTTGGAGAAAAAAACGGCACAAACCGTACAAACCGGTTTTGTGAACCTGTTCCAACAACGTCTTTGTGTTGTGGTAACATGACACAATTATTAACTTCTTCCCTTTTGAGTTCTGCGGTATGACTATTCAAAGAGGAAATCCTGGTTCTCCATATACTAGCACACTACATTATCACATGTTTACGCATGTGACATATAGAGAGAAGTCTAGCACGATTAGTGTAACAATATACCCTGTGGATTCACAGCGTTCTGAGCCTGTATAAAGTCCCTCGGACAATTCTGTATGTCCTGATTCAATCCATAGATAAAATATCGACTGAGTAATCTTCGCTAATTGTGCGTAGAAAAGATAATGTACGCAGTCTAGATCCTGCCCCGTGGATACAAAAAACCGATGGTCTCATAACAAAGACATCTAATGCGATATTGTTACACCTAATAATATCCAACTGGATAATCGTTAAATATTCTATCCATTCGGGCTCTTCTATATTGGATAAGAAACTTTTCACGACTAAATTTATAAGCTATTACCTTCTTTTATCCTACTTATCCAGACACAGCGAGTAAGACGATTCCCCATAAAACAAATACTAGTCACAAAATTGTGAGGCGAACGTGTACGTATAGTTCCAAACATAAGGAGCGTAACCATTAGCAATATCCTGCTACATTCAAATTTTTCTCATAATAAATTAATATCTGCTTTGAGTGGTTCCTTTACCTTTACTCTTATCTGTGCCAAAAATCTCGGATTTCGCGTCTGTCATGTCGCGGAATAATATGGACCCATATTAAATTCTAATCTCGGTAAACATCTACGCTTTCAATTTTTCGATTTGTTGAGGAACAATGCATGGCGCTTAATTCAATAAAGTCCAGCTATTTCCAACTAACAGTTAGTCAGTAGAAGATGGTAAGTGTATAACACACTTAGAGTACTATATTATTAACCACCACTTTTACTTTCAACACAAAAGAGAGATTTGAGTACGGCTGCCTGTAGTTCTTAGAAACTACCTAGTTTTTCTAGTAACAAATCAAAAACCACAATTGTAATTCCTCGCTCATAAATCTTGGGTTATCAGCATTTCAATTACCCTTACATGGAAATATATTTTCCAAAGAAGAGTAGAAAACAATTCTCAAGCGTGCGAGCCACATGAAATTTTATTAAGCATAAACTCATTGAACTGTTGGCTATGGGCTAGAGAAATCAAGTTATAATACCAATTAAAATTTTTATTGACACCTATTTGACCGTTAAGAAGCAAAATCTTCTATCAAAGCGTTTATTAATACTTTTGTTAAAACTAATGGTATAATTTTTTCTATCCAAAAGTAGCCAAAGTAGCACTAAGACTGCAAGGCAAGGACAAAGAATCTATTAACAATAGCACTCAGATCAAACAAGGTATACTAATCCTCAAAGCAGTATAGCTCAACTACTATAGTAATTCAGAAAAAATCGAATTCAGAAAAAACGGTATACAACACGAAAGAACGGTCGGCAACAAACAAAGCGTGAGGAAGTCTTTTGAAGCAGAAAAGACACTAGAGACCGAAGCATTGCCTCTCGTTTCAGTCTGAGATATGCCCTCAAGTTATTTATTATGGCGGCAAAGTTTGTCCGGTGAGCACTGCCATAGATAACCAAAATAGGAAAATGAAAATTTTGAAAAGATGATTAGCGGAGAAATCAAGCGTTTTTGATGATGAATCTTTGAAATATAATTCGAAAATTATGTTTGGAATAGCTGTTATGCTTTTTTTACTAGCTAACTTATTTGTTATGTCGTAAATCATTGAATATTGTTTATAATAAGGTTCACCATAGCAGGAAACGGTGTTTGACGGAGTATATTAACTGCGTATGGTATTAGTTTATGAAGAAAATATTTTTATATAATATATATTATTCTTTGGAAGATGAGGTAGTTGAGAAGTTGAATATGGAAAATTGATGGTGGGTACACCAAACAAAATAGAAAGAAAAAAACAAAGGGTTACGATGATGGTTTGACAGCCGTCAGCCGCCTGCAGGTGAACAAGTATTCACGACTTTTTCGTTTTTCTTTTCTTTTTATGATTTTTTACCAATTCTATGGGTGCCTATTTGACCGAGGCAAGTTGTTATTCTATGATGTTCAAAAAAAAAAAAATTGTTATTCTATGTTTGTCACCTTTACGAATATGTATTTAGTCATGTTAGGTGTTTTTTTTTGTTTTTTTTTTGAAGTAGCCATTTTAGAAACTTGGTGAGTCATACAATGCAACTTGTAATTGTTTTTTGTTTTAGTTTTGTTTGAGTAATTGACTTTTTGGGATATGACTTCAAACTTAATTTATCTAGGAAAAATGTTATAATTTGACATTCGCGTATGTGTTACGTAGGATACTTTCATGGATTAAGTTAAGGCTGGTCGGAGTGGTGATATATAACTCACCGTTTACCTTACGTCGCATCAGTTTTTTTTTTCTTCTCACTTCAACTCACTCACACTCATCATTCAATCGTATTGGGGAAAACTAACTCACCGTTTGTACCCATTTTTTTATTTAAATACTTATATTCATAATCTGAAAACGTAAATATCAAACGTACAACATTAATAAAAACGTAAGACATACTAAATTAAAAACTTTTATTCATAAATTAAAAACATTACATAGACTTCGAATATTAAAAATATCACTATCAAAGATAAAATTAAACATTACGAGACAAGTGTTCGACCAAATCGGCTTGAAGGTTTTGATGCGCTTGTACCGATCTGATGTGCCTCATAACTTGTCGCACTTGTTCATCGGATCGTTCGAGGTCGTCCGGTTGATGTGCTTTCTCCGGGAACCATGTGGGAGATATCACAACTCATTTGAATTTTCGAATCATATTATGTAATATAATGCATGTGTACAACATATTCATTATTATTTCTTTTTCAGCGCTCGTGCGGGAATGGCTAGGATCACACATTTCTTCTTCAGAACACAAAACGCTCATTCCACATCTTTCCTTGTGGATTCCTGCTTTAGCTTATACAAAATCCGCTTGTTGTCATCATTAGTTGGTTCTAGAATCGTCTTGACGAATGTTGCCAATTCCGGATATATAACGTCAACAAGATAGTATTCCCATGGGTAAGTTACGTCGTTAGCCACAAAAGGAATCTCTGGTGCTCGTCCGGTTTTGAGATCGTTAAATAAAGAGGATTGATATACAACGTTGATTTCGTTGTTCGGCCTAGCAAGACCAAAGAAAGCATGCCATATCCATAAGTCTTGCGACTCAACAACTTCCAGCAAAATGAACGGATTTGGACCATGATCACGTCCAACATATTGCCCTTCAAAGGGGTACAGACAACCAAACCACTCCCATTCCGTGCAATTAAGGCTTCATAACATCCCCGGAAACCCGTGCTTTTCTTCGTGATGCCGATCAAGTTTTACAACATCAGTTACCATGGGTTTCCTCAAATACTCAAGTCCAAAAATTTCCATAACAGAACTATAAAATGATCAAGAGATATACGTGAACTTCTCTCACTTATTTGCAGATATTCATCTAGAAAATCAGCATTAATGTTGTATGTCAATTGACAAATTACGGAGGTGCAATTTAACAACGGAGAAATGCCTTCTTTTCCGGTACAATCAATATTATCACGACAGAATGAAGAATGATTAGATACCTCATTCACTAGCCAGTTGAAAAAGAGGCGAGCCATTCGGAACGTCTTTTTGAATTTAAATGCATCGTACATCGGATTCTCGCTAAAAAAGGTGACGACTAAACGGTCATGAGCACCATAACGATCTCGATATATGGGGGTTCTCGTCGGTCGATTTGCTTGTCGTCTATTCCTAATAAACAACGTCGCTCTTGTAAGAAAATTCACCCTACGGCTAACAACTTCTTATCCTTCTTCTTCATAAGGGAATAGGTAACACCCCCAAAATCATGGTGCGGAAAGGTAACCGGGAGCGTTACTTCATAATACAATAACACAAAATATATAAAGAATGATCTCTATATGAGTCATTTAAAAACTAGTTCATTTGATAAATTTAAAGCAAACTAAGTTTTCAACCAAATACAATAAGAAGTTATAGTACAAAATATTAGGTAGTTTGAAAAACATCAAAATGATCCAAGTTATGCAGCGAAAGACTTCATAGATGCGACTCTAGATGCAAGCCATGTAAGAACTTAAGAACTTAAGAAATACATGCTAAAGTGTCAACATATAGTTGGTGAGTTCATAGGTTTGAGTAAATGATAAGTGTGCACCGCAAGGTTTTAAAGTAATTATTGCATGGTATACAATATTCAGAACAATAATTATAGCATGGTATACAATATTCAAAAAAGTAACTATTGCATGGTATACAATATCAAGAAAAGTAATTATTGCATTGTATACAATATTCAAAAAAGTAACTATTGCATGGTATACAATATCGAGAAAAGTAATTATTGCATGGTATACAATAATCAGAAAAGTAATTATTTCAAAACTAATTTCGTCCATAACTAAAACGAGCAATGTATCTCACCCCGAGTTTTGTAAAGTAGTTGTAAAACTAGTTAAAGCGAGGCTATAAACTCACAAAGTCTTAAAAAGTAATCGCATTGTTATAAAATAAACGAGTTTGTAACCGAGCTAGAAAACAAGTTTGTAAATGAGTATGTATTCCCGCAAAATAGTTCAAAACAAGTAAAACAGGAGCTATGAGACTCACCCCAAGAAAAGTAGTGATTCGAAATGATAATCACAATTATATCACGCAACAAATCCTAACTGCAATCTAGTTAAATAATGTTGCGCTTTAGGTTTACAACAATGAGTGCACTAAATATATATGGGATATATAAATATATTACGCAACCTAATATGCTTATGTCTAAGGTTTTCCAAGTTCAAAATATATTTATAACAAAAGCTACAAGTGTTTTATATAAAAAGTTACTAAAAATAGTTAGCTGGAAATAGGGTTTTCCCAACTTCGTGGGATTGTATCTCCCTCGTTTTCTATTGTATAAATACGTTTTAAAGCCTAGGTCAAAGGTTTTCGAGTTATCTTTCCAGAAATATAACTTTTGTAAACTGATTCAAAGTTTAAAGGGTCCAAAAGTGGTCTAGAAGACACAAAGGTCTAGCTGTCCAAATAGCAGAAAACTTGGCTAAACTTGTTTTAGTCATAACTCACTCAATAGTTATCCTTTCGAGTTAATCGAACTTGCTACGTGAAGTTTCAACTGTACCAAAAATCCATTTTACTCCTAAAGTGGTCATAATTCCGTTTAAAGGCCAGAGCTCTATTTTGCCTACTAATCTTGTAAAAAAACATTTGAAAATGAAAACCTGTTAATACAAATAAGCCGTAAAAATATTTATTTATATTTTACGATCTATCCGTGTTGTGTCGATGACAATCATAAAATCATTAGAAGTAGAAAATAAAGTTTATATGTTTTATACCAATAGTTTTTAACTCAATATCATCATACATCATCCATCATATTTATATCCATCGTTTACATCATTCGTCATACTTATCATAATCATCGTCCGTCATTATTATCTCACATAATATAATTTACACATGTCATAATTTGTCGTCTATATTCTTTTACAAATCAACTCGGATATTTTGTTTAAATAATAAATATATCTTTACATTTTGATTTCCAAACAAACTTATTATTTTTTGTCTACAAAAGGAACTTGTATTAGTTTCATAAATTGCATAAGTAATATAAAGAAAATAAAATTAATTTTACCTAATGCATTGCATCATCTAAATCTTGAAAAAAATCCCTCAAAGATTACAAAAGATTTTTTAGCAAAAATTCGTATCGAGTGTCAGATAGTCGGTTCCCTTTGTAAAAACTGGTCGGTACCTTCTTGTAAAAGGATATGGAATAACTGATGAATAGTAAAAACCGGTTCCATGTGTTTACACTGGACGGTACCTTACAAGGAAAGTACCGCGGGAACTGTGCTACATTATCAGTTTTTGCCTATAAATACCAAGCCATTTTTCATGTTTCATCACTCATTCAATCATACATTCTCTCTTGCATCTAAACTAACCTCTGATCTCAGATCATGTTTCATATCATATTTTAGTTTTGATGATTTTCTTAATAGGAGAAGATGTAACCAAGTTTTCATACGGGATCAAGCCTTAAGTTCACTTGTCGCAAGAACTCCTAATCATACCAAGATCTATCTACTGATTTTAAGATAATCACTCATTCACTACATTCATCATATTCATTACATTTCTCATTCAAACATCTTGTAATATGTAGAAGTTTTATAGCATATTGCTAGCGGCATAAGATATGTTTTAGTTGGGTATCGAAAGGGGTGCAAGGTTAGTTCTACCTATGATAGAACTCGGTATTTAGCTTTGTACCGAATAAAGGGTAAGCTACGTAGGGTTGGTTCTACCGGTGTTAGGACTTGGTATTTAGCTTAGTACCGGATAAAGTGTAAGCAACGTTGTGAGGCTTCTCCGCCGGTTGAAGGAGATTGGTGTCTAGTGATTACGAACTCTCGAGTAGGTGACTCGGGTAGGTGACTCGGGGAGTGGAGTAGGGCAAGGAATGAGTCCTTATAGCCTAACCACTATAAATACTTGTGTCATATATCTTTTACTTTTATTTCTTACTTACTAGTTAAATTGATTATATGTCTTTTACTCATTCCTAGATCTAATAATATTTTAAACAACTATCAAAGAATTTTTGAAACTTTAGTTTTAATTGGTAAAACTATTCAACTCTCCCCTTTTAGTTTTCCACAATTGGTATCAAGAGCGGGTTATCAAAGACTTTTAAAATATACTATATTTTAAAATCTTTAAAATCGATCGAATGAAGTTTGAAAACTAAGAAGGATTTTCTTTTTATAATTTCATTATCTCATTTCTTTAGATCTATTTGCTATATGTCTTTTAATCCTTAAGGAAGCTTGGTGGATCATCAAACTAATCATGGACCCATAACGCCAAGATTCTCGGAGCTCCGTTACCTTTAGAAGTTATATCTCGATAAGGTACATCCTAATTTCTCAAATATATGGATCTTTATATAGTTACAATTTTTTGTTTGTCAAATTGTAAAGCCCACTAACAAATTTTTTTTAGGCCAAATAGTTCTTTCTGGATTTGACAAGCTGGAACCCACTGTATCATTGGGAAATGGAACCGGCTATTGTTAGCCAAGGGTTCCGGGCTACAGTAAAATATTTAAAACAAATAAATTTTCCACTAACTAATAATAAGTATTAGAGACTCAAAATTTATTCATTTTATCATTTTTTTAAACAAAAATACTAGTTCGTATAGGCCAAAATATTTAAAGAAATTTGTCGGAATAACTTTTTTTAAAAACAAAACCATGAATTAAAATCCATTAATCTCTTAAACATGTTCCTCAAATAAAAATTAGTGTGCACTTTTGGGTCAAAAATATTTTAGGCTTAAAACAATGAGTAGAATCACGATTATTCAAAAAATCTTCTCGGTTGGGATCATTAAATCCATGAGGATTTAAAACATTTGCAAATCGAACTAAAACGCTAAAAGGTATGCTTCTCGAATCTTATCCTTATCTATGTTCGTTGAATATATTTTATTTGATAGATGTTGAATAAATTGATATGTGGACTTTATGTTCCATCCATGTTCTTCTATTTGAGCTTATTATCTTATTGGACCATATATGATCATATTCTTAGTTGTATTAGTCTAGAAAAAAAAATTGGGCATCGATTTAGCACATTCCATTCGCTTCTCTAAAAAACTATCTCCGTATCATAAATATAGATTTCTCCATCCAAATGCTTGTGTCTAAACGTAAACATTTGGGTATTAAGCTTCATTATTTAAATTTAAACGCATGTGGAGGTATTTTCCTCTCTTTTATGTATTTTCCTCTCTTTCACTACCACATTTCATTCATTTCAAAAATCAAACTATCTAATTTTCCCTCTCACTCAAACCTACCGATCATCTTCATCTATGAAAGTTCTCTTGGAAATCTTGAGTCTTGTCATGATCGCCATCATCATCTCGCTCTTAATGCTTCTCTACCCGATATTCAAGTTTTCGCATGAAGATATATTCTTTGTTTTAGCTTTTTACATTACTATTATATTTCCTATCCTTTGAATTGCATTAAGCGTTGAAATGAAATACATGTAATGCTTTTCTCTTTTCCTCATTATTGTCACGTGTTCTTCATTTTTTTCTTCTATTGTCGCCGCCATTACCCGTTAAAACGCCCGCATAAAATAAAAGTGGCAAACCAACTAATAAAAATAAAACTAGCTAAAATATTGTTGGGCCAAATCCCATAAGTAGTAAAAATTATACACTTATATAATAAAACAAACAAAAAATTATAAATAAATAATTTTTTACTTTTCACCCGGTTCCCTACACTGTGAAGGCCGGTTCCCTCCACGGGATGGAATTGTGGGATCCGTGTGTCTGATGGAACGAATATGTCAGTTCTTTTCTTGATCACTTCACTGATTCAAAAATTGTATTCTTCCAAAAACGCCATTGACGAATCTTCACATCCCTTATCACTTTCTTGGTCAAATCATCTTCAAAACAAGTCTAGTTCATCACATTGTAAGTATTGTTTATAATCCTCCTCTTTGATTTAATCTTAGATTCATACTTATATTCAATCTAGGGCTTGTTAAAATCAATTACTCATAATCGACGAATTTAACATAATTAACTATCTAATATTTCCTGAGTTAAGAATTGCATCTTCCTTTTCAATTGAAAATCATTTCATGCATAAAAACACTCTGCCAAATATATTTTTGAAAAACCAAAAACCAAAAGTGGTTAATTGATGTGTTAAGACATTGTTAATACACGTAAAACATGTTATAAACGGATCAACTTGATTTCAAAAAGGTTTAATAGAATCACATTTTATGATTTCCATCAAAAATGTTATTGTACTTAATTTTCGGTCTAACAAAATAATTCGACATATACGATAAAGTGTAAAATAAACTCATAAAATCTCAATTTTAGTTTACTTATTTTTTTTTGGTAAAATAATCTCTTTAGGGTCAAGATGCCGAAAGTCATCCATCTCGACCACCAAGACACCGCCTTTTACATTCCAAAATGTCATCAAACCCCGGGTCTCACCTCCGACGAAAAAGCCATTTTCAAAAATCTCGAGCGATGCTTTTTTCCATGAAGGTCGTGTCGTTCACCTTTCCTATCTCGAAGACTCCAACATCCGCGAAGTCTTTTCAGCTATCAAATTTGATAGCCTTTTAGATAGTAATGAAAATTTTTATCCCGTGTTTGTGCTTGAGTCTTACAAAAGTGTTCGCATCATTCGAAATTCTTATGAAATAATTTCCATCGCCTTCATCATCCAAAACTATGAGGTTTCTCTTCGTCTCCATGAATTTGCTCAAATACTTCTTGTCCCATGTGATGGTGTATGCATGTTCTATCTTGAGTGGTCCATTGCTTCCCTTCCAAATTGCATAGACACTAACCCACCTATCTAACTCCCTTTGATGATCCCGATGTGGTGTGTAACGCTATCTTCAATGAAAGACATCCTAACAAACGCCGCACTGTCAAGGGTAAGTCAGTTGTTCCCGATCCTTATCAAATGGTGCTCTCTGACATGAAGCCCATTTTTAGAAAATAGGAAACCAATCTTCATGAAAATATCATTTGCCTCCTCAAGGAATAATAATCATCCAATGCTTGCCTAGTGTACATGCTTTAT
>BQNB010074315.1:0-31833 GCA_026074375.1 Tanacetum coccineum | reverse complement strand
TGGAAAATATGGTGAACTCTGCTCAGCTCTTGAGGAAGTTCCAGCCTGTAGGCAACTTTCCCAGCTTTGGCTAACACCTTGAAAGGTTCGACATATCTCAGGTTCAACTCACCCCGCTTACCGAATCATACAACCCCTTTCCAAGGTGAGACCTTGAGCATAACCATATACCCAACTTTGAACTCCATTGGCTTTCGCTTCAAATCAGCGTAGCTCTTTTATCGGTCCTGAGCAGCTTGAATTCTCTGCTTGATCAGGATGATCTTTTCTGTTGTTTCTTGGATCAATTCCCGGCCAGTCAGTTGAGCTTCTCCAACTTCGGCCCAGCACACAGGTGATCGACATTTTCGGCCATAAAGTGCCGCATAAGGTGTGACCTTTATGCTAGCATGATAACTGTTGTTATATGAAAACTCAGCTAATGGCAAATGTTTAACCCATCCTTTGCCAAAATCGATCACGCAAGCACGTAGCATGTCCTTGAGAGTTTGGATAGTTCTCTCACTCTGGCCGTCAGTTTCTGGATGATACGCAGTGCTCATACTTATATTTATACCCAAAGCTTTCTGAAATGATTTCTAGAAATTGGATGTGAATCTCCCATCACGATCACAAATGATTGACACAGGTATTCCATGCCTTGCTACTATCTTGTTCAGGTACAACCTTGCCAACTTGTCTAATGGGTCATTCTCCCTTATTGGCAAGAAGTGAGCAGATTTTGTAAGTCGATCCACAATCACCCAGATGGTGTCAAAACCCTGTGACGACTTTGGAAGCTTGGTGATAACAATCCCGATGGCCTTTGGTGTTCTGCCTTAACCTGATGGCCTTTGGTGATAATAATCCCGTGATATTATCCTACTTCCACTCGGGTATTGCTAGTTGTACTAACAATCCCGATGGCCTTATGTCAGCCTTCATGTTTAGCCACCAATATAGCTTCTTCATGTCTTGGTACATCTTTTCGGATCAGAACCGGGATGGATAGAATATTTTGACTTGTGGGATTCGTGCATAATCATGAATCTTAAGTCGCCGTAGCAAGGTAACCAACTCCTACCGTTTAAACATAAAGTTCCATCGGCGCGTGGTTCCAACTTTTCCTTGGGTATATCCTTTCTGATCATACCACCTACATCTTCTTTCTCAAGGTTCTCTGGTTTTAGGGCTTCGATCTGAGCTTTTAGTATTTGTTTAGGAAGATCCAAGCCAATAGTCATAACTAAGGCTTGAACTCGCAATGGCTCAATCCGTTCCTTACGGCTCAATGCATCGGCCACTATGTTTGCCTTCCCCCGGGTGATAACGAATGTCACAATCATAATCACTTAACAATTCTAGCCAATGGCGTTGCCTCATGTTTAGCTCCTTTTGGTCAAGAATGTGTTGTAGACTTTTATGGTCGGTGAACACGGTGCATTTGGTTCCATATAGATAATGTCTCCATATCTTTAGAGCAAACACCACTGATCCAAGTTCTAAATCATGAGTGGTGTAGTTCTTCTCATGAATTTTTAGTTGTCGAGAAGCATAGGCAATCACCTTCTCTCTATGCATCAACACAGCACCTAAACCCTTATGTGAAGCATCACAATATACCACAAAATCTTCGCTTCCTTTATGTAAAGCCAGAATTGGTGCACTGCACAACTTTTGCTTTATTAACTAAAAAGCATTTTCTTCCTTTTCACCCCAGTCAAACTTGATCCCCTTCTGAGTAAGCTTCGTCATTGATTTAGCAATCTTCGAAAATCCCTCAATAAACCTTCGATAGTAACCAGCAAGACCTAAAAATTGGCGGATCTCCGTTGGTGTCTTAGGAGATGCCTAATCCTTGATAGATTCTATCTTGGCTGGATCCACATGAATGCCTCTGCTATCAATGAAGTGACCGAGAAATTGTACCTTCGGAATCCAAAATTCACACTTCGAAAACTTGGCATACAAGTTCTCTTTCTTAAGCAATTCCAAAATTGCCTTAAGATTTTCTTCGTGCTCTGTCTTGTCCTTTGAATAAATAAGTATATCATCAATGAAGATGATTAAGAACTTATCCAAGTAGGGCTTGCACACTCGGTTCATGACGTCCATGAATACCGCAGGTGCGTTTGTTAGTCCGAAGGGCATAACCTGAAACTCGTAATGACCATACCGAGTTCGGAATGCCATCTTTGGAATGTCTTATTCTCGTACCCTCAGCTGGTGATAACCCGATCTCAAATCTATCTTTGAATAAATGTTGGATCCTTATAGTTGATCGAATAAATCGTTGATCCTCGGGAGTGGATAACGATTCTTCACTGTTAGCTTATTTAACTCCCGGTAGTCAATGCACATCCTGAATGACCCATCCTTCTTTTTGACGAACAAGACCGGGGCTCCCCAAGGTGAGGAACTAGGTCTTATGAAGCCTTTTTCGGAAAGCTCTTGCAGTTGTTCCTACAATTCCTTCATTTTAGACGGTGCCAATCGATACGGTGCTCGAGCTACGGGCGCGGCTCCTGGAATCAAGTCGATCTAGAATTCCACCGGTCGAGCTGGAGGAAGACCCGGCAAGTCCTCGGGAAACACTTCCCAAAAAATTTTGAACGATTGGTATGTCCTTAAGTTGCTTTCCTTCTGACTTGTCCTCCTCCTTCTTGGCAGATATTTGTGCCAAAAAGGTCTGACATCCTTTCGCCATGTACTCTTGAGCCTTTGAACATGAGATAATGGTCAACCGAGATTCTCTACCGTTGTTACGTTTTTCACCACGAAAAATCAAGGTTTCATTCCCATAGGGAATTCGAACAAGTTTCTCATCACACACGATCACGGCGTGACACCTTCTTAACGAATCCATGCCGATAATAACGTCGAAACTACCCAGTTCTACGGGCATTAGATCTATATTAAACGGATGGTTTAAGAAAATTAAAGTGCAACCCAGTATAATAGTGTCTATCCCGACTATTTTCCCGTCAGCTAATTCGACGTCATAACTATTTTCTAATAAAGTTGGGGCGATGTCAATCAGGGAACTGAACGCAGTAGATATAAAACTTCTATCGGCACCAATGTCAAATAAGATAGACGCATAGCGGTTGTTTAAGAGGAACGTACTCGTGACGACATTGGAGTCCGGGTTCTCGTGCGTTCACTTTTTCTCTTCATTTTCACAACTGCGTATACCCAGCCTTGTGCATTCCCATTTCCCCATCCTTATTCTTTAATTTTGGACAATCTCTCTTGAAACGTCCTGGAGCTCCACATTCAAAACAACCATTCCCCTTGGGAACTGCCCTATTGTCCCTCTAAGCATAACAACATTTGCGTTGCCAGAACCTTTGCAGTCGCGGGCAAAGTGCCCTACCTTGTTACATTTGTGGCATTTCTAAGTACACGGGCCATTATGATGAAAATGACACTTGGTGCACTTGGGCAAAGATCCACCATACGGCTTCTTTTCACCCGCCCCCATATTGTAGACCTTGGCGACATTCTGTCTCTTGAAGGGTTGTTGTTGATGGCCATGGTTGTTTCTGGATGAATCATCAGCCTTCCTTTTGTTGTCAGTCTGCCTTTCCGCATAGGTGCGGAGTTTCTGATCCATCAAGTCGTTGGCCAACTCAATAGTCTCATCCAACGTCTTGGGTCTGGAAGACTTCACATTTCCATAAATGTTATCAGGGAGTCCACTGATGTACTTGTCAACCTTCTCAGTTTCATTAGCAACAAACTTGGTACATATCAGGGTTAGCTCTTGGAAACGTTCAGTGTATGTTGGAACATCGTTCCCTTTGACCTTTAGGTTCCACAACTCGATTTCTAGTTTCTTGATTTCACCCTGCGGACAATACTTGTCCGTCATTTTCTTCTTGAGTACTTCCCAAGTCATCGAATATGCATCAGGACCTAAGGTTCTTATCTGACCATTCCACCAAGTCAAAGCAGCCCCTAACAGAGTGCAGGTGGCAAACTTAACCTGATTTTCAATAGCACAACCACTGATATTGAAAACTGATTCCATCTTTTCAATCCACCGGGTTAAACCGACAACGCCTTCATTTCCTTTGAAGTTCAAAGGTTGACATTTCATGAAGTCAGCGTAGAAACAAGGGCGTGTAGTTTGCATATTCCTTCGGTTATCCCCATGTGAACTGTGGCTTTCGTCTCTATTGGTGGAGTTTCGCAGAAGAGCTTGATCAATCATAGCTTGTTGTTTGGGTTGGTGTTGTTAGGTGGGGTATTCGGTCCTCGTCTCGTCACAGGTGCCATGATTCGTCTAAATCACAAGAGATAAAACGTGAGGTCATGACAAGACATACAATAATTTACAGATGAGACAACAACACAAGAGAGGTATATAGTACAACATAACACATCTATTTCATTCATAACTTGGAAAATTTTTACATGAAATAGTTTTTTTTACACAAAATTCAATACAAAAGATCTAAGGCTATGCTAGCGGGGAGAACCCCTAATACTTAACACGCCTGAATAACTGCCTAGCAAAATGAAATGACATAAACTACTAGATGCGATTATCAGCATCCCTAGAAGCCTTTTGGTGATCTGGAACTCTAGCATCTGGTCCTGGCTGTCCAGCTCTCCTCTACTGCTCCCGCAGTGCTAACAACTCGGCCTGCATGTCACCTATCTCTCACCTCATGTCTCTTATCACATGAAGAATCTATACCATCTGTGCTTGATGCCTATGATCAGTCTCTCGAAGCTCTGCCATCTCAGCTTGCTGCATCTGGGAGTGAGTCTCATGTACCTGGTGTTGTGTCTGAATAAGAGTACCCTGCAACTATAGATGTGTCTGATGTGCATGGAGCAGGGACTCGTGTGCATATACCTGCTCACGGTGGGTTTGAAGCTCGTAATAGACCACCTGACTCAATCCTATCGCATGAGCCCAAGCCTCTCAGGAAGCATAGGCCTCCTCCTCCATAATCAGTACTGTCCTGATGAGTTATCCTATCCTCCATAAGCAAGTCGACCCGCTGCGAGTCCATAGTGACTCGTTGTGATATGCGAGTCCTACTATCCTGAGCATCCTCTAGTAGAGCATATAAGTCCCTGCGTTATCATGCTCATGAGCTCAACAAGCTCTTAACTTAAAAAAAAGTATTGACCTCTCCTATAGTCATAGGTGCTATCTCAGGAACTGCCTCTGCTGGATCCACCCAAGTATCCCTAATACCATACCCAACCTCTCTAATCCCCTGTCATCTCGTTTCAGCATCTACGGTGCTGACAAACCCATAATCAATCCCCCGTCCTCCAGTGGGTCTAGCAGTAGATCTATCCCTGACCTCATACCTAGAGCCTAGAGCAAACAAACATGACCTCTTATGAGGTGGCCGCTCGGACTCGAGAATGTCATCCCTACGGTCAACAGGTGGTGGTATGTATAGAGATGGTGGTAGTGGTGGTAATGGAGGTGGTGGTAATGCGGCACGGCATTAACAGCATCAACAAGGGCCTGAGTGAGGCTATCCCTATGTCTAGATTTGTTGGACACCCATATGATGGAAAGTAAAGTGATGGCACAGGTGTGGTGATGAATGTGACAGATGGTGTTTGTGCAACCTACAAGGCGCCCCTTGCAGAGGGTGGTGATATGGAGAATAAGTTAGAGATGGTGGTCGAGTAGCAGCTAGAAGTCTCTCAACCTCTGCCTCTGGTGGAAGGGATATGGAAGCCTAAAGCCGGACAGTAATCCTAGCTCCAGTGGTAGTAATGTCAGTAGAGGGTGGTGGTATAACAGGCTCTGTTCCCTCAGGTGGGGAAACAAGCTCAACAGTAGGTACAACAACAGCGGAGTCGGCCAGAGCTAAGTGCTCCTCCTCCTCCTCCTCATCTTCATCCTCTTCATCCTCATCCTCATCATCGGCGTCATCCCCGGATGAATCGCCGTCATCATCATCTCCATCCTCTCCCCCATCCATGGGATAGTCAACAGGACCATCCTCTGTCTCATCATCCTCATACTCCTCTGGATCCTCTTCTGGATCCGACTCAACAACATATCCTGGTGACTCAGCAGTAGGTGAAACAACAGGAGGTAATGGCTGCTCCTCAACTAGAAACTCATGCTCGTCCTCCAATGTAATACTCAGGGTACATATGGCACTGGCACAGAGTCAGGATCATGTGTCTGTATAACATAGGCTTACGCACATCCTCATCATTGGTACTTGTGTTGTATTGAGTATGTGGCTCCCTCGGGGTCCAGTATGTTAATCCGGTGATGGTGGGGCTACCGGCTGCATCGAGAGTCCATCGTATCCGTATACGATGACTCATGGAGAACCACCGTCCAACAGCTCCTCTTCAGCTCCCTAAAATACCCTCCATGGCTCAGAATTGGTGTAGACGAAAGTGTAGGTAACCGCATATGATGCAGAAGACATGACTACTGTAAAAACAAAATAACTTATATAAGTATAAATTTTAAGACTCTTATAGTAATATACGTAATATAATTTATATATTCTTGTATATCAATCATGCAAGCACTTAGTAAGCTATTAATGCTAAAACAGTGTATGTCATGTAAGCACATATGCTAGATTGCAAACAATAATGTATGTGTGTCCGGCAAACCCCATTTGTGAAATGTAGGTTTGAAAATGGTTATTAATCTAGACAAAAACTTTTGACGCAGGATCTCTATAACCTTTGCTCTGATACCTAACGTGTAACACCCCAAACAGAGTGCAGTAGAATCATTAAATATCCAGGCTTACTTCATAGATCAATAGCATAAGATATGAGAACGACCAATAAACGTGTCGTTTTAAAAAGATACATTAGATTAACAAAACACTTGTTCATTACATAAGCTCATGGCTTCAAATTGTTTGACAATATAAGTAAAGATTTCGGTTTATAACAAATGTTCCCAAAATGTAATACGACCCAAATCTTTAGTATTGACTCTCTTCAAAGAATGACCCCCAATGTATCTGGGCACCTCGTGCCTTATTGACCTGAGAAAACATGCTTAAAACGTCAACATAAAGTTGGTGAATTCATATGTTTATGCAAATCAATTGTAGGACCGCAAGATTTCTTAGTGTATGATTAAGCAACAACAAACATCATAAAAAGTAATTATGTTTTCCTAAGCTCATGACACTGAAGCTCGACATGTATGAATGCAATAAATTGCCAACAAGATCCCGTGAATGATGTTCTAACCCGCAACATCCCAAATCCGACAATGGTATACGTTTTGTTGTCGCGCAAAACCGCAACAGTGAGCTCTACTCCCCAAAGGTGGAACGTCAATCCTAAATAGATATATTTATAACATCCGCGCTTACAATCTAGTAATTGACAGTTCATGATAAAGGGCTTAGTGGGTTATCGCTACTTAGGCAAAACACGTAATCATTGTATAAAATGTACCCTTGCGTCTAATTTGTAAAACAAAGCATGTTCTCACCCCAAGATGTAAAAACATTTAAATAAATTTGTAAAGCATGGGCTTGAACTCACCTTATAGGTAGTCCCTGTGAATGATTAAATATACCAAGTATGGCAAATAAATTCTCACCATCAAATACCTAAGAAATGACTGCCAGTCTTAGTCTACAAGTTTAGGCTAACGACTTAATGCATAAACTACAATAAATTTCTAGTTTATATATACTGTTATCACTTGTGTGGTGGTGCACATGTTTATTGTATTTGTCTTTACTTGTTGGCTCTTGGGGAGGTATACGATTACACACGTTCAAGTATATTTATAAACGTTATTAATAAATATACATATTTATTAAGTCGTGTTTTAATTTGTGTAATATCCGGTAAATATTATAACTTGTCTGATTCGTTAAGTGTTTATTAAAATCACTTCCGTTCAAAAAATATAATATTTACACTTTAAGCCCTTAAGTTTCCACATTTACACCTTTAGTCCTTCAACTTTACAAAACAGCCCCTTTAAGTTTCAGAAGTGACAAAATAGTCCCTAAAACTTTATAATTTCAGTTTTGACAGTTTTAACCCTTAAGTTTACAATTTGACACCTTAGTCCCTCAACTTTGTAAAAATCAAATCTTTAACCCAATTAAGATTTGAAAAGTGGTAACAGGTTTCATTGGGCTCCAATAAGCTACATAAGCTATGGTAGCTTATAAATAAGCTCGAATGAGCTTATTTTTGCTTATTGGGCCTTTTGGGTCTCTTAAGGTCCATTAAGCAAATTAAAGCTCCAATAAGGATTCTAAAAGCACATAAGCTCTCATTAAGCTTATTTAAGCTTAATGAAACTGTTAAGCTAAAAGAAATAAGCTTGGGTGAGCTTATTTGAGCTTATTGGGCTTATTGGACTCGTTAAAGCCCATTAAGCAAATAAAAGTACCATTTAAGATTCTAAAAGCACAAAAGCACATCATTTGGCTTTATATATGTAAGAAAGATGAAAGCGATTAAGTCTGAAAAAAAAATAAGCTCAGGTGAGCTTATTTGAGCTTATTGGGCTCGTTAGCCCAATAACCTTAACCCAAAAAGTCTAAAAGGTCCATTAGGGTTTTATACATGATTCAACTTATCTTTCTAGTCTCATTAAGCACTTATGGGTCTGTTTAAGCTGTTTTTACTTTCTAGCTTATTCCATAAGCTATAAGCTCTCGGTAATGGGCTTTTGGGCCCATTACGAACCCGTTAAGCATTTTAAGCGTGTGGGTTCATCCCACTTAGGTCCATTAGTACTTTAAGCCCTTAATAAGCCCACCATTCTGTATAAGCTCGCGAATAAGCTGCTTTAGCTTATTGGCGGCCATTGGGCCCGTATTGGGCCTCGTTAAGGGCTGTTAAGCCCATTTGTGGCCCGATATGGTTTCCTTATGTGTATTACTTAACCAAATGGCTCATTAAGTCTTTTAGCCCTTCAATAAGCTCAAGTGAGCTTAATAATAAGCTATGGCCCCCAACTAACGGACTGTTAAAGGGCCATTAACATCTGTAATTGGACTGTTTGGTCCAACAAGGTCCGTTAGCGGCCCGTTAAGCTTATTAGTGATATTTAGGGCTCGTTAAGATTACTAGCAAAACAAAATAAGTTCGTTTAACACACATATAAGTCGTGTTTATCACATGCAATCGTCCAACTAGTTAGTATACATCTTCCCAAGCCAAGCCATCATGTTTTCATGAAAAGTTTACGTGTGGTTTTCATGCAAATCATTTTTAATGAAACCTTATAATCCCTAGTCTTGATAAGCCTCATTTTTTGTATATTTTTAACCTCAGTATAGCACACACAAGTAATAATATACATATGTACATGCGTATAACATGTATGTTTTGCATTATGCATGCACAAGCTCACGTTAGTTTGTTATCTACAAACTAATGTGACCAAATCGACTAGCAACCAAAGAAACAATTATGATACGAACATATAAAATCTAAGAACGGACTTACAAGGCTCATAGATTCTTGTTTTGAGTTTACACTGTAGAATGACAACCCTACGTTACACTTGACGTATAATCCAAATCTTAGCTTAACCGAATCCTTTTGTGCTGCCAAACCCTTAGACGTATAATCCTAGCTTAATGATCACTAGATTATACCTTCAAATACTTGTATGATGTCGTGTTTGTATGGGTGTTATGTCTCGGCTATGATATGACCCGAAACAATGAGGGAAATAAGGATGGTTTTGCTTTGAGAGAGTTTGTGTGTTTAAGAGTGGTAAGAAGTGTGAAGTGTCAAAGAAAAGTAAATGGGTTGTTATATAGCTCAAGATTAGTTAGCTTATTCCTAGTTCTTAATTCCAAACCACCGTGCCCTATTAAGTTGTTTCGGTTAGACTTAGTTAATCTCAAATGGTTTTGTTATTACCTCCTAAGTACACATCTTAATTACAAGATCATGGTACAAGATACTTGAGATTTGAAAATCTTATGGTATGTGTATGGTGAGTGTTGGCCGCTGGTTTCCAAGAGAAAATGAGGGATCCAAAGCGGTTATTACCCATTGTGTATTAGGTTAACTAGGAACATTAAGAACAAGCCTTAATTAAACCCTTGTTGTACATGTACTTAATATAGGACATTAGGAGATTTGCTAGTTGTTTAGGGAGGGTGGGACGAGTAGGCTTGGAGAGAAAGAAGGGTTTTGAAATCTCATGCAAGATATACAAGTACATTCTTTAATTAGGAGATAATTGTACAAGATTTACAAGCTTTAGTTTAGGTTTTAGCTTTACACAATGGACATTGTGTTTTATTTGAGCTATAATCGGCCTTCATGGATTAGTAACACGAAAATTGAATAATTTTTGTGTTTAGAGATTAAAAGTGGTTATTGGTTTGAGTCCAGGTAAGTCTAGGTATTTTCGGGGTGTGTCTAAAGGTATTTTTTTTGCGAAACGTAAGCCTTTTACGTGGCCAATAAAAAAATAAAATGCGCAAAGTCAATAATTATCTTCTTAATAATTACATAACACTTGCTTGACGTAAACCTTAATTTATTTGGTGACCGTTTACATTGAATGATTATTTCTAGTCTACGCGATTTAACTTCAAAATTAAAGTTACAAGTACCGCGTATCGGGCTAAAATAAATAGTGAAGAATAATAGAGTCATACAATGACCTGAAATTGAGAAATGTTACAAGGGCAAGGTAGTATGAAGACTATTGCGATGGTGTCCTTTCTACACCATCACGTTTTCCTAGACGTCTTCGCAAGCAATTAAGAAGCTAGTTCTTTAGAGCGTAACGCGCACACACATCAACAAGAAGCAATAGAATAAGGATTTACAAACTAAGTTTCATGCAATCATAAGCAAACACTAATTAGCAATATTCTTTACAATGTTTAACTGAATCACGGGATTCCTGTTGTCGGGTAGTAATCCGTGGACGTGGTTAGGGGTTTAGCCCTTGCGGTGGTGGCCCGAGGTTAGTCTTGGCACGTCTTTGCATATTTTACGGATTCAGAATCCTATCGCGAGGCGGATGGTGTGGTTCGGACCCGGAAGTCCAGATATATGCTATACGTCATCAACGGTGTTGTGCCATTACACTCTGTCTTATATAATGAGTACCCTTACAAAATGACAATGTTTTATTCTTGAGGAGAAAAACTAGAAGTTATTGACTTGTGATCATATATGCAAATTAAATGATATAATTTTGCATCAGACGCATTATCCTTCATAGTTGAGTTCTATGATCAGTAATAATGAATACAACCAGGCCCGGATTTGGGCATGTGCGGCATAGGCAACCGCACAGGGCCTCACTTTTTTAGGGGCCTCCGATTTCTAAAACTTCTGTTTAAGTATAGAATCATTTTTGGCGGATTTAATAGCGTTGACATATGATTTAGGATGGGAAATAGAAGTTTGAGCATACATTTTAATGGAAGACAATGATACTTAGTTATGTTGAAGAAGACGACCTGTGTGTGGGGCCTCTAGAATTGGGTTTGTCTTTTACCTGTATTATTTTTTCAAAATTCACATATGACCCTCTTCTTTATAGTTTGGTATATTTTAACCCCTATCCATAGTTAATCAGAGTATCATTTATCATAAAGTCTTTTAGAGTGAGTTTGTAACAATTACGGACTAACTTCACTAAAAGAACAATCATTCATTTTGAAATATGTCTTATAAAAAACCTTGATCTCGGATATATTTTTGAAATAAATATGAGGTGGTATACTTCATAAAATATGTTGTAATTTTGGATGTTATTGGTTACGTTTACAAAAAAAATGTTTCAAACTATTATAAGATTAGTCGCTTGTTATTTTAGTGATTGATGAGGTGTCATTTTATACATTTTTTCGGGGTCATTTAACCCCCTAAATCATGCAAATATGCCCAGATTATGTGCTTAATCGTTTGTTTTTGTGATTTTAGCATTTGGATGGCTTTTGGAGGAAATACACGTGACTTGGGCTCAATTGGAGAAGAAACGGATAAGACTACGACTCTACACCAACTATCTTGAAGAAAAGCGTACAGTACGTGGAGACGGCATCGCCAATTACAAGCGACGGCGTCAAAGTTATCAAGGGACGGCATCATGGAATTCTAGACGACGTCAAAACAAATCCGACTTAAAGAAACCCTAGAAGACCATTGCGGCACGATGGCGTCAGGAACATAAAGCGACGCCGTCGCACCTATTTTCCTATATATACAAATCCGTTTTTAGGGTTTTAAGTGTGTAACTTTTGGGAGACGAACCCTAGTTTTAAAAGACGATTTTAGCAGCCTTTAAGCTCGATTTTAGGGTGTCAAAAACCCTCTTTTTATAGCCTTAACTACATGATTTAATCAAGTGAAGTTCATTTATCCCTTATCACTTAATATGTCTATGTGTTTTGTGATAGATTCTTGTTCTTCTTCTTTATTTGCCATGCAAGGCTAGATCTATTAGTATTTACTTATGATTGCATAAAACTTAAATTGTAGATCCTTTTAATGTTGCTTCTTATGATGGATGTGCGCGTTAGGCTTTAGAAAACTAGCCATAAGATATTAAATTGGCATAGACGTCTAGGGAAATGCGAGTGTGTAGAAAGGATACCATCGGTAACAGTCTTCATACTACCTTACCCCTAATATGGTTGATCCCTCTTAAGATATTTCAATTGCATTTAATATACTCTAGGGGCCTGTTAATAGTCTTCGTATACCTTACATGTGCGTTGCCTTAACAGGAATATTAAATAGACGACAGCTTCGTGTAATTCGTTCATGACTTAGAAAATACTTACACAGATCATCACAAGTGTGACAAAGCAACAGGATTAGGAGAAGCAATATGAGGAGTAGTGCATGATTAAGTAAATACGTTCGTTTATCATATAAGTTATCACCAAAGTAGTTTAGATTTATTTTATTAATTATTAGTTTAATCAAACCAACCTCTCAAACCATGATGTTACATGTTTTATATAAAATAAAAATACAAAAAGAATCTTCTCTCAACCCCGTAGATCTCTGTTAGATTCTGTTCGAGCCGTCCCAACCTATTCCTCTAGAGAACGATAACAACCCCCGAGTCTTGCCTATACTACACTACAACGATTAGGTGCTCTGCCTAGGGAGTTATAAAACATCTTGTTGAAGTCCTACGACGACCGCATCAAGTTTTTGGCGCGTTGTTTGCCGTGCGCCGGAATAGATCCCCCCCCCCACTCCTGGTCCTCGTGCCCATTGTACTTAATTGCATGTTCTCCTCGCTTAATCCAATCAAGTGAGATTTTATTTTTAGTATATTAGCTTTCTCGTAGTCTATCTTTTCTTGTGTATTTGACCCCCCACACTTTGCGTAATCATTTGAGTTGACCTCCATGGGAGACAAAAATCATATCCATACTCTTCGAGATTACCCCAAACATAGCCACGATGGTTATAGAAACACCATTGAGCTCCCGAAGGGAACAATGTGGTGCCTTTTCGATCCGACACCATCCGGTTGGTGCAAAACGGATGCTCATTCGACGGACTTCGATCCGAGGATCCAAACCAACACCTTAAGGATTTTCTAAAACTAGTAGACTCACTTGACCTTAACGGTGACAATAGGGAAAGAACGCGCCTGCGTTTATTCCAATTTTCCCTTCGCGATCAAGCTAGCAATTGGCTTGAATGTCTTCCAGCATGATCCATCTCAACATGAGAGGATCTTACCACTCGTTTCCTTGCTCAATTCTTTCCACCGGGAAGGACTACAAAACTCCGTAAAGACATCCTTATGTTCCAACAACATCAAGGAGAGTCTCTTTCTGAAGCATGGACTCGTTTCAAGGACTTACTCCAAAAAGTCCCTCATCATGGCATCGATCTTTGGCTCCAAGACCAAATCTTTTATGACCATGTCAATCCCGCCACAAGACGAACCATTGTCCAATCGACCGGTGGTAAGCTTCGTGACAGAAACGCCGAAGAATCTAGGGCACTATTAGAGGACCTCGCCCCTATGACAATGAAAGTTGAAACGACCTAAAGGAATTCGCTAAGCCAGTTGATATTCGCTAAAATACACATCTTTTGTACCCCGTAAAACACTATTAATCGGACTAAAAATGCTAAAATATGCTTTATTATATTGCAAATATGTTTGCTTGGTATTTTTATGTCTTGCAGGTAAAAGGATTGAAAACGATGCAAAAACGGTAATTATTGGGTTCAATTTGGTCAAGTCTAATTATTACTCAAGCTAAGATGAAGTCGTGAAATGTCCCCGAGCATACCAGTGGAAAGAGCGCGAGAATACGAGTTCAACGGTGCCCTCGGATCTTATTGGGCTGACCCGTGACGCATTTAAATGGGACGGGCCAGCCCATGTTATTTTAAGTCCAACATAAGCCCAAGTTAAATGTGAGGCCCAATTTAATTAATATGAAATCGTGATTGAAATGGCAAGACCTCACGTGACGATGGAATTAAATCAAAAGTAACATGTGCCTGCGCACTATCTATTGAAATGAACAAATGGAAATTGAACATGTGGCCAAGGCAAAGTTATATTTTTCTTAATTCACTTCATTGCATCCAAGGGACGAAAATTTGCGTAGCTTTTAAGCTGATGAAAAAGGGCACGTGGCACTCTCTCACCGGTTGGATCATTAGAATGTTGCCTCTCGATCCGTGTGAACAAGGAATTTAACTAATGATTGGCTACTTATTTTCCAATGATGAGGTCCAAAGTTACAACATTACCCTTCTCCCTTATAAATATTCAACCCGCTCCCTCACTCTATAGTCTCTTTTTCATTTTTTTTAGTTTTTTTTTCTTTTTCAGCTTTTAATGTTTTAGTTTAGCTTATTGTAAAAGCTACGGCTTATTTTAGATTTTTAAGATAGGAAACTTTGTACAAGCTTCTTTTAAAGCTTATAGTTTAAGTTGTATGTGTTTTGAACAAGTTTTTAATATAAAAAGTTTAGTTTTAAGAATGTGTTGTTTTAGCTTATTTTCATCAAGCCTAATTCTAAGCTTATTCTTTGAGCTTATTTGATCAAAACTCTTTAGAAATGAATTAGATCTAGATGTTTAAGATTTTACAAGTTTAAGGATCCATTTCTTATACGTTTTCATTAAGTTTTGAGTCAATAAGCTCAAATAAGCTTGGATCTAGCTTATTGAGTTGATTTATTTAGTAAGTTGTTTTCAGAACTTCATAAAAACATAAAAGAGGGACTTCCATCATAAAGTTTCGTTTAGATCTAGCTTAAATCATGCAAATAAGCTTTTTCTTATTAAGTTTGGTTTTGTTTTTTTCTTTTTGATCTAGCTTATTTCTTTGAGCTCGATTCGATTTAGCAATAGGAGGCCACGAGTATTGATTTACTCAGCTTATTTATAAGCTTGGGACCTCCTTGAATGATCGAGAGCTTATTTGGTTAAGATTTAAGCTATTTTCAAGCATTTATATTGTTACTTAGTTCCAATGGCTTATTTTCTTTTAAATCAGTTTTTGTAGCTTATAATCTTTTTCAAATAGTTTCTTAGCTTATTCGTTTTAAATATCTAGTCTAAATTCCGTAGCTAATTTCCTCGTTTTACCAGTTTTGCTTTTAATACTCGTCCTTTTTTATTTTAATTTAGTTCTCTTTTCCATTAATGGGCTAGACGTATCAACGAATAATCGATCCTTCCAAGTGATTCCTTCGGTATAAACTTCTTTTGAACCGACTCTTTTTCTTTCTTCTCATTTTTTTCAACAATACATCATAAATCAGGTCTTAATATCCAACGGCTCACTATCATAATTTGTCTGGATAGCTTTTCCTTGTAATACTTTCTTCGGTCATGGACTTATATCGCCAAAAGTAGCGAAAATACGAGCTAAATTATTTTTCCCATTGCATTGTGCAATTTCCTAACCATTACAGAGATAGAAATTTTTTACTTTGACACAGGAAATACAAAACTTTACACGAAAGCAACTAGCAACATTGATTAAAATAGGCTTAATCTACACGGTAGGCTAAGGTGCAAAGGTGTAACGAAACATATAATATGGTGTACAAAAAGAAAGGAATGGCTCAACAGGTTGTTCTAGGGGATTTTACTCTAAAAATGAGAGTAATCAAGGGTTACACGGGAGTTAACTAACCAGTGTGGTTAGTTATTTTTACGACATGTAGGCTATTTGGTTTAATCCTAGAAATTTATCAGTTGAACATGTTCCTCCATCTAAATCCATAGTACTAATCATTGCGGTCTCGAGTGATATACCAGGCCAAGTTCTAAAGTCCACTACATCACCGGCACACTCATAATTTTGTGGAATTTTTAAGTAAACAATTGGAAATGGAATAGGATTAATTCTCACAATATGTATCAAGGGTTATAGTGCGCTAGGTAACGTAACTAGTGATTTTTACAAAATTCATGCTAAATTTTTTTAAATTTGGCCTATTTTAAGCACTTTTAAGCTCGTAGCATGTTATTTTGTAAAAAAGAAGACAAGTACGTTCTAATTCTCCACCCCCACTTAAATTATACAACGTCCTCGTTGTATAGATAAAACAATTAAATAATAAGGGAAAAATAGAATTAGAACGGAAAACTCCCTGATGTTTTACTCATGATAATTCTCCAAGATGAGTTCTTGAGCAAAAAGTGTATTGACTAGGGCTTCATCATGGCTAGATAAGTTTAACACATGTCCTTTTCAGATTATACCATATCATAGTTTCAGCAAGGTCCTGCATAAAGGATTAGAAGACAAGTGCAATTTCTATCTCACTACAATGGTACAAGAAAACAATTAAACATACAACTGTACAGGGATCAATACGCCGTATCCCAAACCCTAGGATACGCGTATTCGTTTTGTAGAAACAATTAAATACTTGAAATTAAATATTAAGTTTTTAAAACTGATAATGTCCAAACATCTCTTTACGCCGTATCCAGAGGGTTTTGATACGCCATATAGAGTGTCTGGGAAGATAGACTCGTGCAACAAATAATTAATATGCGACAAACAATTAAAATGACCGGGTTGTCTCCAGGGAAGCATTTTTGTTTCAGCTGGTCTTTAAGTTCGACCTTTTTCCAATTTAATCCCATCCTTATAAAACAACTTGGGGTCAAACGGGATTGCAATTGGCCAAGAAAATTATTGATTAGGAAAGTGAATGACATCCCATTGCTAAGATGATTACAAGTCATGATATTAACATTTAGATTCTTGATAAAAGTTTTAGTTTTGAAAAATTTATTGGGAAGTCTTGGCGCAGATACGGCGTATGTAGACAAAATGGATACGCCATATTGGGAATTAGTCAAACGCGTTTTCTTGTGAAGTCTTGGCGCAGATACACCGTATCTCTTTAGTTGGAAACGGCGTATTGGTGAAATTTTAGCAATCTTCAAATATCTTCGTTTTAGCTCCAAATTATGCGCCTTTTAGCTTGTCTTCACAAAACACTCCTGAATTACTACTTTTATCAACTTTAAAGCAATTAAGTACCAAATAATACAATAATTATATAAAAGTGGGCAAAACAGATGGGATAAATGATATAATAAAGTGACGTTACTTGATGTCATCACCTTACTACACTACAACGGTTAGGTACTCTGCCTAGGGGATTGTAAAACTTCCTGTGAAGTCTTTACGACCACCACATCAAGTTTTTGGCGCCGCTGCGTGGGGAATACTTAGGTTTTGACCATTTCTTAACTTAGGTCTACTCGCTTGAATCCTTTCAAGTTAGATTTTATTTTCTGTATATTAGCTTTCTCGTAGTCTATCTTTTCTTTGTGTTATTTGTTTCGTAAATCATTTTTGTTGACCTCCATGGGGGAGGAAAATCCTATCCATACTCTTGGAGATTACTCTAAACCTAGCCACGAGGGCTATAGGAACACCATTGAGCTCCCCAAAAGGAACAATGTGGTACCTCTTCGATCCGATACCATCCGGTTGGTGCAAAACGAATACTCATTCCATGGACTTCGGTCTGAGGATCCAAACCAACATCTCAAGGATTTCTTAAAACTTATGGACTCACTTGACCTTGATGTTACAAATAGGGAAAGAACAAACCTGGTTTTATTTCAATTTCCCCTTTGCAATCAAGCTAGCAATTGGCTTGAACGTCTTCCAGCAGGATCCATCTCAATATAGGAGGATGTTACTACTCGTTTCCTTGCTCAATTCTTTCCATCGGGAAGGACTGCAAAACTCCGTAACGACATCTTGATGTTCCAACGACATCAATCAAAATATCTTTCTGAAGCATGGACTCATTTTAAGGACTTACTCCAAAAAGTCCCCCATCATGGCATCGATCAATGGCTTCAAATCTATTTTTTTATGATCATGTCTCCTTTCACCTTAAATACAAAATTAACCGCACCGTCGGTGTTAAGCTCCGCAATAAGAATGCCGATGAATGTTGGGAGCTCATTGAGAACCTTGCTCTCTACGACCACGAGGGCTGGAATGATTCAAAAGACTTTGTCAAACCGGTCAAGGCCATTTCAACATCTTAAAATACTTTGAAAAACCCTAACCGAAGACTCCTTGAGCTGGAAGACCAAATTAATTTCTTGCTAAAAGGTCTACGACTGGCACTTAGAGTAAGCTCGAAGCACGTCCCACAAGCATACGCCAAAGCAGTTTGTAACACCCCCAAATTGGGTCGCAGCGGAATAAGGGTCCGGGGCGTGTTACTTCATAGATCAATAACACAAGATATATATAGAACGACCAAAAAGTCATTTAAAACCGATACATTGGATTTAACAAAGTATTTGTTAACATAAGCACCGAATAGCTTACTTGCACTTGGTTCAAAATTACAAAGATTTCTAGCCCCATATAACAAATATACAAATGTGATGCGACAAATCTTTAATGCATTGATATCCAAATCAAAACCACCAATGTATCCCTTGCACCTCGTGCTTATTGACCTCCTGAAAAACATTGCTTTAAAATGTCAACAATAATGTTGGTGAATTCGTAGGTTTGATAAATCATATATTGTAGGACCACAAGATTTTCCAAGGTTGATAATGCAACAGATGGCAGGGTGGGACATCTTATAATGTATTTGTTGCCCTAAGTCTTAGTCAAATGAAGCTCGACATAAATGAATATCCATTAAATGGCCTTAATTTGCCGTGATGATTGTTCTAACCGCAACATCCTTATGTTCGAATGAGTATTCGTTTGTTTGCCCAGTGATAGCTAATCAACCCGATGGGATGTCAATCCCAATAGATCTATTCTATAAACATTCAGCGTCTCATAATCTAGTAAACTGAGATGTTCATGATATGGGCTCAACTAGGGTTATCGTCTACTTAGGCAACACTTAATTCATAATGTAAAAACTTAACCACCTTGTGTCCAATTGTAAAACAGCATGTTTCTCACCCAAAAAACTTATAAAACAAAAATATGTAAAACTTGGGCTATGAACTCACCAGCAGTGATGTGAACATGAGTTAATAATCGAGTAAGTGAAATAACGAGTCACGGAGAGATCGAGGCAACCCTAATCAAACATAGGTCGTATAAGTACTATGCACTTCGATAACTAATATCATATACAATCCTATATAGCTCATCACCATATATTGTACTTTATAACTCGTTGTTATAAGCGAAAATGTTTATAGTTTATCGATTTAGTAAAAACTAAGCCATAACTTTCCCGTTTTTTTAACACGTTTTCTGTTTCTTACGTCCACGTCTTCGTATTAAGATGATATATAAAAATATTACATTTTTATATATTATAACCTTCTGATGAACAGTAATTTTACTGTTTATGACATTTTATAAATTTACTTTTATAAATTTAATTGTCGTAAAACCCGTAAATGCAACAACTTATTCGTTTTAATCCCGATTTTAGCGATTCCTTCGAGCACGTCTTTGTTATCAAAATTATCACATTTTTATAAAGTGGGGTCTGCTGATGAACAGTATTTTTTACTGTTCATAGTTTATAAAATTACTTTTATAAACTTTAATTATCGTAAACGTCGTATTTTATTCGTTTTAGCTCCGTTTTTAGTAATTTTTTCGAGCACGTCTCAAAAATTGAAATGTTCTATTTTATTTTTGAGGTTTAAAAAATAAATGTTTCTGTATATGAACAGTACCTTTTATAAAAATGGTTTTTATAAATGTATTTTTATACTTTTGATGTATATAATAATCGCGTAATTCTAACTTCTTCGTTTTTTCAAAAATTACGTCTTCTTATTGTGTTGGAATCCTAAAAATATGTGTGAATTAATTATAATACAATCCCTTCTTTTTGTAGAATTTTTATAACAAGTTTTTATAAAAATTCTTTTATAACTCCGGTTATTATCGTAAAACTCGTAAACTACGTATCTTTTTCGTTATTAATCCGTTTTTCGAGTTTCTTACCTTTTTGGAATCGTCATGAGGTGTACTATCTTTATAAAATGTCAAACCTACTGTCTTGAATTCGAAATCAAACAGCCCTTTTGAAATCCATTTGTATACTTATTTATATAACTTGTTTTATACACTTTTCAATTTAGTAAATTACCACAAGTCTTTATAGTCTTATCTATCATATGTGTTACATATAATAATGTCCATATCTTGTCCATGAGTCCATATTATCAAGTCCTTTATAACACCATTAAATCACAACTTACTTGGTAACTTTTAATTACAAGTTTATAAGTAAAACCCTAATTCAACAAGTTTGTACATAGACTTTTTATACATAAACCAACATGATACCATACTTATAATCCCATTATATCATGATATTATCATCTACATAACATATGAAAAAGTGTACAAAATGATGATCAATAGTAAAACTCTTTTTACAGTTAAATATCTCTAAATGGTGATTTTTGCTATTAAAGAACCATATATACACTTAAAATGTTAAAATTTAAAGACATATAAGGTTTTTAGTTAAACTTTATGTGAGTAAGATGATAAAAAAAAAAAAAAAAAACCAACACAATCTAAACTCCTTGTTTTAGATGAAAAACCAGTTACATGTTAGAAAACCTAATTCAATAGAAACCTAATCAGCTTTTTAAACCTTTAACCAACCATTGCAAACAACTTAAGACATCTTAGATATGATGTAGGTATGTGTGTATGGACTTGGAAAATCAAGCTATGAATTATACAAAAGGGGTGTTTGATGCCGTGGGTTAATAAGAGCAAAAAGGGAGAGAAGTTGATTTTTTTCTTAAGTGTTTAAAGAGAATTCTTTCCACCAGGAAGGACTACAAAACTCCGCAATGACATCTTTATGTTCCAACAACATCAAGGAGAGTCTCTTTCTGAAGGATAGACTTGTTTCAAGGACCTACTCCAAAAAGTCCCTCATCATGGCATCGACCTTTGGCTCTAAGTTTAATTTTTTTTATGACCATGTCAATCCCGCCACGAGATGAACCATTGACCAATCGGTCAGTGGTAAGCTTCGTGATAGAAATGCCAAAGAATCATAGGCGCTATTAGAGGACCCCGCCCTCTATGACAATGAAAGTTGGAACGACCCAAGGGACTTCGCTAAACCGGTCATGGAAATCTCTTTGCCTCAAGATGTCCCGAGTACATCTAACCGTCATCTCATCGAGCTTAAAAATCAAGTCCAACGCTTGATCGAATCTCATCTTGCTCCCAAGCAACCTATTCAAGTGAACAAAATCACTTCTTCATGTAAGATCTGCTGTGGTCCTCACGACACTCAGTACTGCATGGAAAATCCTGAGCAAGCTTTTGTTGATTATACATCCTTGTGTATCGACGAAGCAGGAGGTAAGTGGTACACTTGAAACCCGAGCAAAACAATCTTGGTGACACCTACAATCCATCATGGAAAAGTCACCCAAACCTTAGGTGGAGACAACCCTAAAATTCTCAAAATAATTTTTCAAACCCACCTAACCGGTTTTAGCCAAACAAGTCATTCCCGAACCGCTCCTTCAACAACAATCCTCAAAGTTTTAACAATCAATCAAATCTCGAAGGATTGGTGTCCAACTTCATGGCATCTCAAGAAGCTAGATTGTCCAAATTTGAAGCCGATTTCAAACAACAACAAAGCGAGATGACCAACAAAATTGACACAGTATTGAAGGCCATCACTGATCGAATGACATGAGCACTTCCTAGTGACATGGTTAAGAACCCAAAACTGAATGTTAAGTCCACCTCTCCAGTTCCGTCTGCTCGTTCTTACCCAATAGTAGATCCCCAATGCTCATCTCACCCCTCTACTTCGATCAATGTTGTCAAAACATGTTCCACTAAGACAAACAATTCCCAGAAGAGCCAGCTACCAACGGGGATGGAGGTTGGAACACAACAAACTAAAGAACCTGAGAAAACTCTAAAAGGTGAATTCAAGGATTTGCATCTCAACCTCCAGGTTCTCAAAGTCCTAGCTCATGCTCTAATGTACAATGCAATTCTACACAAATACGTGGAAAGCTTAGAACTAGGCAAAAATAGGTCCGCATTCATCTAAGGCGAGATGCCTAAAAAATTGGAAGACCCCATACTATTCACTCTACCTTGTAGGCTAGGAGACTCCAAACCTTATGATACTTTAGCTGATTTAGGAGCTTGCATAAACATAATCCCGTTATACCTCTTCAAAAAGCTCAACATCGGACTATTAGAGGAAACTGACCATGTCTTCGGGTTAGCAGATGGAACCAAGTCTTATCCTATTGGAATTGTTAGAGATGTAGAAGTCCATATAGGAAGATTAAACTCTTAACCGACTTTTACGTAATCGACATGAAGAAGAACCCTGAAACCCCTTTACTAGTAGGAAGAGGATTCCTAGCAACCACCAATGCAGTTATAGACTATAGGAAAGCCAAAATTGCAGTAGGAGAAAGGATAACTAGGTTAATATTCGGAGTAAAAGGAATTGAACTTGGTCAAGAGGAAGCACCCTATTGGACCATAATAGGAAAGAGGGAGTCATACAAACAACGACCTAGCTCAAATGGTGTAGGTGTACGAACCCCTTACTATGTTAGGAAGGACTTCTTGGACTGTCATTTTCCCAGAGAATGGGAAATAGCTAGAGATGTCGAGATAAATCCCTTTAAGGACGTCCTAGTATTTAGAAGAATGGTGGAATTCTTAGGGGCTATACTCATAAACCTTAAGAGAAATATGTGGGAGTCTGAGGATCTAATAAGGAGCCCGATCAACTGGGATAAAGCACCTAAAAATGGAGACGGGGCATGGCATGCCAATATTAGGCTGATTGACCCGGATGGAGAAGAATTCACCAAAACCCTCCAGTCAGTCCCCACCTCTAGAAAACTCTCTGAAAGGGAGGATCCAAGGGAGATCGTTGACTTGGATCACTTTTATGACACATAAAGATGTGTGACTTCGAGTCTAGCTACAAGACTCGTAAATAAAGAAAAGCGCTTTTGGGAGGCAACCCAATATTTATTTTCCCGCATTTAGGAGTGTTTTGTGTTTTAATTCTTTATCGTTTATTCCTTTATGTTTGAATTATTTTTGTAATCATGATTTGCTTTGTTTTTTAACTTCGTCTTGTTGACAATCAAAGGTATTTTGCATTAAATAAGCATAGAGAAAATATCCAGATTTTAAGAACCAATTCAAACTATAAAATAAATTATTTAGATTAATTCGCGTCAATTTCGAGTCATATGATTATAATGATTAATCTCAGGTTTTATGCAGTATTTTTACAGGAAATAACTAATAGAATTGCGTGTAGAAATTTATTTTTTCCAAGAAAACGAAGGTGAAGTTTTCACAGAGGCTGAAGACAGCGTCAGGTCTCCAGCTTGTGAAAATTCGAATTATTTTATTATCTTTGAAAAATAATTTTGCATTATTTCCAGAATTTGTAATTTTCTTAAAAACCTGAAGAAAACCTTGATTACTTTAACACATTAACCCTATCTTTATTGCTTTTAAAGAGTCAACCCTAAAAGTTTCGTTGTATATATCATTATCCCACCGATTTTACGCCGGGTGTAGTTGTCTTTGTCTTTGATTTACAGGTTATATTTGATGAGAAGAAGCCCGGAATTTCTTAGGAAGTTTCTTGATGATGACTCTTAGATGATGATTTAGCCAGTTTTCGCATGTTTCTTCTCCATTATTAAGCAAACCAAAGGAGTACTAGTTTCTTTTACTTGTTTTATTTTCCCTTTATTCATTTTATGGGTACTTTTAAGAACATTAGAGAAAATTTTCATCTTAAGTGTAGGGGAAATAAACCTTAGAAACTATTCCTTCAATTGCCATTTCCTTTGTCCTTAAAATGATGAGTAATATATCAAAAAATAACATATACGGTAATTTAACCAAAATTTTTAAAAAAATGCACATACCGATGAAAACCGAGTATTAATAGCGTCTCATGGATAGGAATTTATATGACTAGCACAAAAACCCTCAAATTCCACCCCAAAATGTGATGTTCGCCTTTAGATCTATAGGAATTCAGGTATCCATCATTGATACCCAAGATAATTTTACCTTTAGCTTATTTGAGTTAAGGTTCAAATGCAGTCAGATGTGTCTATTTTGTCATTACGGATGTGTACGTATGGTCTTTGTTGTCTTTTCTAGAGCATTGGTATCGGTTTTAAATTATATGAGTGCACCAGTAGTGTATTAAATTCTAGAACTTGTTTTTGTGATGCATCCCGAGACCGCATAGTGAGAACTAGGATTTGCTAGATAAGAGGCACTAGGATTAACCCATGTTTAAAACCTTTAATTGTTATGATGGTCACCTCGATCATATAACTATCCTACACCCTTGCCATGCACTCATTTTTAGTGTAGGATACCCCTAGTACACCCCTTCGAGCCTATCCTTTTTCACGGTTCTCATATTTTTTTGGTTAAGTCGGACTATTAATGAAGAGCATTGTTGTGGAGTTTGATAGAACTCCTTAGATCGTTTAAGCTCAGATTGTTTAGATCTTATATCTAGGATTAACAATAACAATGATAACAATATGCAGCGGAATATAAATAAGAACATCAATGTTATTGAACAAGGTTTTATTACCATACGTTTCCACTAAGCCACAATTCTATATGATCAGTATAGAACGGTTACCACCTGTAACAAGAATCAAAGATCCTTGAGGCTACACCACACAGACTAGACGTCTACATCTCTTGAGATACACACACACGTTTTTCTTTTCTTTTGTGTACATATAAACTTATGACCTGATATCTCTTTATATACTAGAGATATTTAGGTTTACAAAGGGATAAACATTAGACAACAAAATCTTTTAAACATTTAACTTGATCTTCTGTTATCTTCTATCTTCTTAAGGAGATCTTCCAGAATCTTAATATTCTCCTACATCTTATAGAATTCTTTAATGACGATTTTGATCCTTTTGTTTCATTACTTGATCTTTTTGTCTCATCAAATCTATAATTCCCAATAATCTTCCCTTATTTGATGATGACAAAACAAACATGTTCTTGTACAAACTTCATCATAAAGCCTGATGAAATCAAAGCTTCCCCTGAAGTTGAAATCATGGATCTCCCTGAATGAAACAAACTTCCCCTTAATTCAGATTTCATTTGTAACCTTGCCATGCCACCACACATAATAAGCTGCAAATCATATCTCTGTAATCTTCTTCCCCTTTTTATCATAATCCAATAGGGGTCTTGTGAAGATAAGCAACTTGAATCTTTACAACTACAAATCATATACTACACTACTAATCCAGCCTTCCAATGTCTCAAATTACCATCCATGACGCATAATAAGAATAATGAATTCAAGACAATAGAAACTTAAACTAGCAGTAGTAATAAACAACTAGCAGTAGTAATGAAACCTTTCACCTCAAGTGATGCATGTAACATATCCAAATGGTTAAACACTTTATCATATGCTTCCCCTGAAACCAATATGTTAACCATCTCTTGACCAAAAGTATTAGAATCAACCATAAGAACTGTACGAAGAACTAACCAACAGTAGTAACGAATACCATGTAGTACCATCCATGACGAGCAGCACTAAAAATGACTAACAGTAGTAATCGATACCAAGCAGTAGTAACAATGAAGAGCAGCACTAATGGTTCAGCAGTAGTAAAAATACCTTAGCAGTATTAACTACTAACTAGCAGCATTAACTTTTGTCGAGCAGTAGTAAAAATACACTAGCAGTATTAACTACTAACTAGCAGTATTAACTTAGTGCAGCAGTATTAACTTAGGCTAGCAGCACTAACTTCAACAAACAGTATTGCTTTTGTCGAGCAGCACTAATGAAGTAGAAGCAGTAGTAAAAACATAGAAGCAGTATTAACCAAGTAAGAGCAGCATTAACCATGCATAAGCAGTACTAACTTCTATGAAGCAGCATTAACTTTGTTCGAGCAGTATTAACTGTTGTAGAGCAGTAGTAACCATGTATGAAGCAGTAGTAACTTCCAATCAGTATTAACATGATAACCACTTCAATAAACTTTCCACAAGAACCTGAACTCGAACTCTTAGCTTCCACTTTCAATTCACCTTTACTGTGATTATACTTCGTATTCATCATTAACTTTTGAGGTTTTTAGAATTTAGAGTTTCCATAACAAAATGATTTAAGAATTAAAACCCTAATTTTCACAAACATCTTTATCCTCTTCATTCATCAATACCTTCTCTTTAATACCCAAGTGTTCAAAGAAAGACTTCCAATAATAATAACATGAACACTATTAAAAACAATGATGAAAGAGAAGTAAAATCATACCAACTTTAACTTTTCTGCAGCAGATTTCAAAATTTTATATCTTTGAATTAAAAGCTCAGATTGAAGATCCCTCTGGTGAGAATATGTCTTTATGAGTAAAGAAACTTCAATAAAAATTTTGTTAAGATCCAACGGTTAACGAATGAGATATCCCCTTTTTACCACAGCTATGCAGAAAGTGACGAAAATAGAAACCAAAATCAAATTTTTTAGGTTTACAAAGGGATAAACATTAGACAACAAAATCTTTTAAACATTTAACTTGATCTTCCGTTATCTTTTATCTTCTTAAGGAGATCTTCCAGAATCTTAATATTCTCCTACATCTTGTAGAATTCTTTAATGACGATTTTGATCATTTTGTTTCATTACTTGTTTCTTTTGTCTAATAAAATCTATAATTCCCAACAATCGTCACCTTTGAACCAATTGTTACACCCAAATTGCCTTAGCCTATCTTGTATGTACTCGTTTTTAGAACATTATTGTTTTAACAAAAGTTAATTATTTGAGTACACGGTTGCTAAGTTCTTATCCTTGTAAATACAGTTTTGGGACGATTGGGATTCATCTTTAACACCCCCAAAATCACACCAATGCAGCGGAATACCACTTGGGGTGCTACTTCATAGTATAAAGTACAAGTTATAGAAAACGACCTCAAAAGAGACGTTTTAAAAGAAATGCACATTCGATTAAAATATCAGAGTAAATTCAGGTCCCAATAATTTGATTTTAACAAAAATTACAAGAGTTCAAACATGACTCATTTGTATATTTAAAGAAAACAATTATCGAATGTGAAGAAAACCAAGTCCTTAAAGTTTTGATATCCACGCGACTCGAATGCTCCCATTGCTCAGCTAGCAAGAATATAACCTGAGAAAATACATGCAAAAACGTCAACAATAATGTTGGTGAATTCATAGGTTTAAGTAAAAGCAGTATTGAAATAAATCAAGTAATATTCCAGTAAGAAAAGTGGCGTACAACATTTCAAAGTATTATTTCTGAAATCCAAGTAGTGGTTCAGTAAATCAAGTAGTATTTAAAAGTGGACCACAAGACTTAAGTAATGGTGGACTAAGTACGTATTCCGAAGTCCAAAACAAGTAATGTAGACAAGAGAAACAAATTCACCAAGTCTAAGTATATATTATTGCACTAAGCTCATGACACCGAAACCTTAACGTACTTCAATCAATAGATTGGAATGCCCCACAAAAGTAGGATGTTCTGCCAAACATCCTAGAAAGTAATACCTCAAATGTTCAATGCACCATGAGTCAGCTTGTGACCCCAAAGAAAGGTGGGGATTGTCAGTCCCGATAGATCTATCCACAACACTCGCGCTCACTACACTAGCAACTGACGGTTCATGATAAACAGGGGACTTAAGTGGCAGAGAAGGTACTTAGGCAATAATATCAGGCATTAATATCAGGCATAGCATACAGTTTGAAACAACACTTGTGTCCGAAGGTAAAAAAAACATGCATAGCAAATCAAACTTAGTAAGTTCATAAGTAATCAACCATGTATTAAAAATTCAGGTAGTAAGCAAGTAAAAGCTTTAGTAAAAATAGTCATTTAACGCTTAAGTAGTAGAAATCAATTTGGTAAAATGAGCATGTATTCTCACCCCGAAAACAGTTTATGAAAACCATTAAAAGAGAAAAGGTGGGGCTATGAACTCACCTTGATCAAAAGCCGAGATCTAAAGATAAAGCCTTAGCACAGAGAAAAACCACGAACATGATCACGACCTATAATTAGAGTCGCTTAATTACTTTATTGTAAAGTACGAACAACGATGCATACATTGTTACGACGGAATCATATATATTTTTATATATGTATACATACATATATGTGATGAGAAATCCACTTGCGCGTCCTAACCTTAACACTTAGTATATTTTATATATATTATTTTCCATCCAATCATATACCATTCATTTTGTTGAAATCTTTCTACTTTCGGTAAGTTTCTATTTTAGAAAGTTACTATTTTCGGAAAGTTACCCTTTTTTTTATAATTGACTAACGGTCTCAAAAATAATTACTTACGATAGTATATTAATCGATATTATTTTATTAATCGAAATCACCTTCACAACGCGTTAACGTTTATTAAAGTCTTCATTGACTTTTATGAAATATATTTATTTTCTAAGTCTGACCCGACCAAAACGACCCACTAATTCACATTTTCACGACTCGGGTTATAAAGAGAATTTATGCGAAACGATATTCCGAACAACTTTTTAGTTTTAGCCGAGACCTGAAACTCGACAGAAAATGACCAAAATGCCCTTACGAGAATCTGCTGGAACTTTATATTTTTAATAAAATGCAGGAGTTTGACTTTCGATTTTGACCCGTTATATCACACTTTCACGACTTTGACCAAAAAGAGATTTTATGCAAAACGTCATTCCGAACAACTTTCGTGTTTCGCCGGAAGGCCGAAACGGACCCGAAAGCACTCAAAATGGACATTTAAAAATCTGTCAGCAACTAATTAAATCATGATAACTTTATTTTTCAACTTAAAGTGTATATCTCGTTTTCGCTCTAGTTTCTTCGTTATTGGGAGTTAGAAGTCCCATTTTATATCAAAACGACCGCAAAAATATACTCTATCCTATTTTACAAATCAAAATCTGATTTTTCAAAATCTCGAACCCCGAATCACAAGTTCAGATTTCTGGTTTAAACTACCCGATACAAAAAGTGTCAAAATCCGTTTTTGACCCAAAAACTCATCAAAAATACATCTAATATGACCTAAAATTTCATATCAATCCCACTTTATAATCAACAACATATTATACTAAACGCCGCAAGTTTCAATAGATTTCATCACATATAATCGAATCGATAAAATAAACGAAACAATCGAAATAGTCATAAAAGGAGTGCTCACAATGCTATACGGAGCAAAGTCGGAAAAATAAAATGCGCTCGTCTCGTTCCCTTGGGTCCTAGCCGCGGCTCACCCCTCTCGAACGAACCCAAACCAAATCAATAACCAAAATTTAATCAACCCAATTCAACCCAAATGGCTTTCAATAAATCAAACACACCCTTTTTGTGCCTTGTGCTTGGTTCGAACCAAAAAGAAAAGGAGAAGACAAGAAATAAATTTTCATTTGTCCTTAACTTGTGCTATAACATTTTTGAGTGAGGTTTAAGTGTATTTTTTTTTTAGATCAAAATACAAAAATGGTGTGTGTGTGTGTGATGAAATATCCGGCTGACCCACAAGACAAAGAAAGGAGAAAAACAACTTTTACCTATAAGTGTATATGTATATGTGATAAGACTTTTGTAAATTTTTGGAAGCAAGCAAAAGTAATGTAATCATGATCTTTGGGAAATAAAAGATTTGGAGTGTGTGTACACTATAGCCGGCGGCTATATATCTAGGCATGCATAATTTTTTTTTTCTTTCTTTTTATTTACTTGTAATTATTAGTAAAATGTTTAATTTAAAGTATCATGTACACAATTTAATAAAACGCGAGCCTTTAACGCGAGCTATGACCAAGGTCGAGGAACAAAGACGACACGGTTCATAAAATAATATTTTATGATCATAAAAATAATAACGAGACGCGTCGTAAATTTTTACGATGCTTGAAACGATTAACGAACGCGCGGTCAAACGTCGACTCGCGAAACGTCAAAAATAAAAATTATCAAATCCTCTCCAAATTACTCGTAATGAATTACGAAAATATTTATTATCGACAAATAAAATTTTAAATGTCGACGCTCGTTCACGAATACTCGTAAAATAATATTTTACGGCATCGGGTACGCGATCGTCATACGCGTCGTAAAACTCGGGTTGTAGACCAGAAAGTCGGAAATTATAAAATAAATAGATTAGCTCATTTGGCTAATAATGACATAATCAATGATTATCTTGACGATAGAACGGTAATAAATTTTAGAATAATGGGTAGATTTTTGGCTTAACGTGTAACACGTAAATCTTTTTTTTAAAAAAGAGTTGAGGCGGAACCACAAGTAAAAAACGAACCATGTATAAAAAAAATTAGTTCTACAATCATGTTCGAGTACCTTAACTAAAATTCAATTACGTAGGTTCAAGACGGAAAAAATTATTATCACGGCTCAGTTTTAAAAAGAAACAAGATTTACAATCGAGTAGTAATAAACGCTTACAATTTTCAAAGTAAAATAAAAATTCACATTAAAGGTGAAAAAAGCATTAATATATGAATATATTAATTACATGAATTTACGGCGTCTCACATGAAAACATGCACTGTATTTATAATTGGACACATGGATAATTTTACATCAAGATTACGTGATTTGCCTAAGTACGATAACCCTATTGACCCATTATCAAAACTGTTAATTTTACTGAATTGTGAGCGCGAATGTAATAATAGATCAATTGGATTACATCACCCGTTCGGGTGAATAGCAACAATGGAAACAAACGTATACAATGTCGAATATAGGATGTTGCGGGTTAGAACATCATCACGGGCTATGTAGGCCATTTATATGGTATTCATTTATGTCGAGCTTCAATGTCATGAGCTTAGGGCAACGTAATTACATTTATATGATGTCTGCATCTGTTGCATTATCATACACTTAGGAAATCTTGTGGTCCTACAATATACGATTTATCAAACCTATTAATTCACCAACATTATTGTTGACGTTTTAAAGCAATGTTTTTCAGGAGGTCAATAAGCACAAGGTGCAAGGGATACATTGGTGGTTTTCATTTGGATATCATGCATTAAAGATTTTGTCGCATTACATTTTATATATCTGTTATGGGCTTGAAATCTTAGTAACAAATATTTTGTTAAATCCAATGTATCCGTTTTAAACGACTTTTTAGTCATTCTATATATATCTTGTGTTATTGATCTATGAAGTAAAATGCCCCAGACCCTTATTCCGCTGCGACCCAATTTGGGGGTGTTACAGATTGGTATCAAGAGCCAAGGTTATAGAGAACCAGGTCAAATGTTTTTGCTGGACTATAACCGTTTTCAAACATTGCATTCATACAAA
>BQNB010074314.1:0-31834 GCA_026074375.1 Tanacetum coccineum | reverse complement strand
TATATAATTCTATATAGCTACATCACCATCTAATTGCATTTGTGAAATCATATTTATAAAGTAAAAACGTTTATAAATATCACGTTAGTAAAAACGGCGTAACTTTATCGTTTTAAGTCTGTTTCTTACGTTTCTTATGTCCACGCTTTCGTATTAAGACAAGTTATCAAAATATTACATTTTCATATTTTAAGTCCTCTGGTGAACAGTGGTTTTTACTGTTCATACACTTTTATAAATTTATATAAATTTAACTATCGTAAACTCGTAAATGTTGTATCTTATTTGTTTTAACTCCGATTTTAGTGATTCTTTCGAGCACGTCTTCGTAATTAAAATTTTATCTAACTAATTTAATTTTAAAAAATGTATCTAAGATAAATAGTGATTTTTACTGTTCATAATTTATATAATTATTTTTATAAACTTTAATTATCATAAACACGGAAAAATTCATAACTCCTTCGTTATTGATCGAAAAATTGTGATTCTTAATGTTTTGAAATCCTAAAATTATGTACTATTTGATAAAAATAACCATTTGTATATATCAGAAGTGAAACTTAAAAAGTTTTTATAAAATTTCTTTTATAAACGTGTTTATTATCGTGTAACTTGTAAATACCGTATCTTCTTCGTTATAAATCAGTTTTTCAAATTCTCTACATGCCTACGATCCTTGTAACATGTTGTATTTAATAAAAAAATAAAATAAATATGTTATTTTTCGAATTTGATCACACCACTTTGAGGTTTTTGTTAAAAACATGTTTAAACATGATTTTGTAACTTTTTAGCCTAGTACACTCGTTACAAGTACATTACAACACTTAACTCCACATGTCTTACATACTTAGGATCCTTAATCCATGAGTTGTCCATATATTATCCAAGAATCACAAGATCCATATGTCTAAATACTTATTTGTCCATAACTTTATATAAGTACACTTTTTAGGTAACTAGTTTATATAAGCTTTTATACATAAACCACACTTATATAATGTACATACTTCCATTCTCACATGTTTCTACCAACAATATAGTACATGACAAAGTATATCATACCATGGTCATAAGTAAAAATTCCATTTTTCATGTAAATAGGTTTCCTAGATGGTGATGAACTACATAGACATAATATACATATGAAATCCCAAATGTAAAGAGATTAAGGTTCTTAGGTAACCTTAGTATGATGTAAGATGATGAAAAATATGATCTAAACCCTTGTTTAGCAAACAAACCCTAGCTTCCAAGACCTTGAAAACCCTAATTCCAAGTAAACCTAATATTTGAACTTCTTTTTGCTTAAACACTTGTAAACAACTCTAAACCAAACCCTTCTACAACACCTTAGGAATCTTAGATATGTTTGTAAGAATAACTTGGAAATATGGATATATAAATTATTGTATGGATTTGTTATGTGTTTTTGTATTTTGCCGCGGTTTTAAAGAAAAAGAGAGAATATGGTTGTTTTTCTTAAGTGAAATGAAAGTGTGTGTGTTCTACTTACTAGTGCATGCTTTATATACCCATAAGACTAGTCAAAGTTCACTTGTATGAGTCATAATACATAAGGAGTGAAATGGGGTAGTCTTTAGTCAAGACTTGAAGAAAGTCCTCAAGGTTTAATGATCTTATGTTGTACAAAGGCTAAGTTGGTGTTTTGTGTGCTAAATGTCCCCAAGGGACTTATATTAGCCAAAATATATCGGGAGGAGGGAGAACATATTGCCTTTTGCTATCTTGAGAAATATCTAGTATTATTTGGAAGTTACAAGTTGTAGTTTGATGCTTAAAGATGTAAACTAGTAATGTAAAGGTAAATACTTGTACATTTAGTGTTTAGTTGGTTTTCCTTTATGTACAATATGACTAGAAATGATAACATAGGTAAAGTTTTATAAAATTTTAGGTATTGGCATAAAAAAATGAGTAATTTGTTTGAAAGTAGAAGAACGGGTTATGTGTGTTCCGGGATGCCTAAACGTATTTTATCGCGAAATGTAAACACTTTACTTAACCAATAAAAATAAAATGTGCAAAGTTAATAATTATCCTCTAAATAATTATCTAACACTTGCTTGACGTAAACATTTAAAGATGTTTTGATGCCTGGGTTAAGCCGTTGAATGACAATTGTTTAGCTACGGGGGACGATTTAACTTAACGATTAAAATTAAAAGCAAACACGTACAAGACTAAAAATAAATAGCGAGTTTAATGACGTCGTAAATGACCCCAAATCATGGGGTGTTTATAGTACATGGTTGAGAGTCGTTCTGTGAAGATTGACTAGAATGAGGGGACTCGGAGATTAGTAGTAGTATGAGACTGCGGTTTTCAATTTCACTTTAGTGGGTTGGAGGATAGAACTATAACAAGGGTAAATCACTAGACAAGAGTGAGAGAATTATTATGAGGTTTAGGTGTGTAGTAGAAGTGGGATATTGGGTTGTTTTGTGTATGATCGCATACTTGTTAAAAGGCTTATATTAATTTTGGTTTAAGTGCCCTGGGTGTACTTGAGTTGAAAAGAATTGAGTGTTATAGAAGTTTAGTTTCTAGTGAATAAGAATCACATATGAGTTCTTTGAGTGTATTTGGTTAAAGGATATATGTGACAGAGTATGTTTTTCCTTCCTATTAAATTCATGCTCATCCTAACATAAAGTAAAAAAATAAAAATAAGTGAAGACAAATGAAGACGGAAGCGATGAGCTTGACAATGTCAAGACGGATAACGGCTAGCATACGACAACTTCATCCATGAAAGTTATGTAGCTTCTGAAGCGGAGCGAGTTTGCAAATGTTCATAAAACGACCAACACGACGAGGCTGAGTTTTGTCTTAAAGGTGGCAGCGGAAAAGGTGGACGGAAGGTATAAACCATCTATATAATAATAGAGGCGTGATTAAGGTTTTGGTGAAACGAATTAGACATGAATAATGAGTGACATTTTAATTTGCATTTCGCGAATTAAAAATACTTAAACTTTTCGGATGAAATAGTTAAGTTGTCGAGATTTATTGGAATACATTTAATAGTAACAAGACTATGAGAACGAGATTTGTTCTATTATTCCTAGACCTAAACGTAGATAATTAAAAGGTTCACGTTTGAGTGGTTTAGTGAGGATGTTGTCTTTTAGCTTTTGGAAGAGCGTGTTAACATATTTTGTTAAAAGACTTGAATATGAATTTTCGGATATGACTTTTAACGTTTGCGACCGCAAGTTAAAATTACTTGAATATTTCGGACGAAATATTTAAGTTGTCAAACCTACTTAGGGTGTATTGGATTTGTATCTAACTGTCCCTTAACAAAAGAGTAGATTATTTGGTAGGAAACGAGATGATAAATAAGGAAGTGTGTGCATGAAGACTCTAGGAGATTTAAGACCTTTTTGCGACTATTATGACCTATTGGATTGTGACACTAAAGGCCGCATGTAATAAGGGTATAAATTCTAGTCTCAAGAAATATATACCTAGATGCATAAGACTTATAGAATTAAGCATGTAAGAGTATTTAAACATGTAATACAAGACACATATAATCAAAGGTAATTAAAGTGTACAGACAATATAACGTCTAAAATATTAACATAGATAAGACATAGCTAATCGTTATGCCCAAATCCAAAAATAGTGAAGGCACATTAAACACGTGAGTCATGTAAAATGGCATGTAAGAAACATGAATATTTTAAACGCAAACATCATATAAAACATGTTAACATTAAGCATTTAAGAGCATGTATTATTTGGATAAACTAAGATATATTATATCGGAATTGTTTGACAAAGACAAAAACTTTTATAATAAACATGCATTTAATAATCAAGCAAGTAATTGTTGATCATCAAGATAATCACGAAGGCATATAATCATATCACATAGGAATAAGTTGTCATCTTGAAACTTCAAAACATATATGTGAGATGCAGATCTAAGAACGTTTAATAAAATCCTAGTTACTACTTGTCTAATTAGTTTACATTTTCCTATCAAAGTGTAGCAAAGATGAAATATGGTTGGTTTTCTAATACTTCACCTAATATGACTCAAACAACCATGTTTTTATGATGGTAGATCTAGATGATATATTTTACATATAATCCTAATAAGGATGTGTTGAATGCTTAGAAAATCGTAAGCAAGATGTTTTAATTTTTTATTTAAGATCTATGGATTGTTTGGTTTTGATGGCATATTGTTTGATTTAATGGATGTGCTTGATTTAAGACTTCTCCTTAGCATATCTTGTGAAATTAATCTCATTAATATTATTTGTCTTAATTGAGTTTGTGATTCTTAAATGATATATGATTAAACGAGACATATTTTATTCTTAAACAAATATGTTTTTCTGAACTTATTATTCTTACCAATGCTTTATACCTTAATTAAATAAGTATTTGAATACATGAATTTTACTTGTTTTTTTTTTTTTTTTATTTTTTCCTTTTTTTTTATGCATTGGGATAGATTATTTTTCAATTCTAATAGCTTATATTTTTTAAATTATATATAGTGTATTTTCTTGTAACACAACCATTTATGCTATGAAGAAAATAAAATGCATAGGATATATATTATCCTTTATCAATCGTTTAATACCACAAGTCCATGAATTCTTTAAACATCCAATATTCCCAAAACATCATGTATCACTGAGGTGAATGAACAAGAGTATTATTCTTATTTGAGAATTTAGTTAAAAGTGAATTTTAGCTTGATTGTGCTAATGTTGTATGAGCAAAGTTTACATATGTTGTTAGTTTTGCTCGTGTTTGGTTTTTCAGAAATGACACATTTACCAATTGCATTGCAATGTAAATTGCTTGAATATTTCAGACGAAACATCCAAGTCGTCAATCCTAATTCATTGTGTATTTTATGCATGTATTAAAAATATTAGTATAATATTTGAAACACAACTATTAGACAAGTAGACTCAATATGACATCATCAACACAAGTGTGAGTTATGATCCGATGCATATTCTTTTCATCTAGAAAAGGATGTAATCATTTTCATATCAATCAAGTATGATTGAGTATGTAGATCCAAGATAATATTTTTTTGTTATATATATTGATATAGTCTTGAAACTAAACAAATAAGAATCTAATTTCATGTCCATACTCAAAAATTTGTCAATTAGATTCGATAAATATATCAATCATAATTTGAATAATGAATCGATATATAATCGAGATCTTTCTTGACCCTCACAAACATTCATTTAAAAGAAAATAAATAATTTTTTAATAATGTGTTTCATTAATCCTAAGACTAGTATTAAGTGTGAAGACATATAAAATGATGACCTAACTTGTTTATTAAAGGTAATCATAAGTTTTATATGTGAGAAAAATCATTGAGTATCATGCATAATATGCATAGTTTTGACATTTAAGGTGTATAGAACTTACCTAGCAACTTTTAAGCATTACAAACAACTTTAGAAATCGATTACATGTTTATATAACAGTTTCAGTTATTTTACTAGAGTAAATGTTTTAACTACCGGTGAATGTTAATATGAAGTCTTATAACGAAATGTCATTACAAAAGAAAGAATTTTTCTTACTGAGAAAGTTAAGCTTTCAATTGATAATTTGTAATAAATCCTAGGTTTATTTTAATTCAAATATTTGTTAGTTATGATTGTGAGTTAGATCTATGCAACCACATGCTAAGATCAAAAATACATTTTCTTTTACTTAAATACTAATGTATTAAAATGATATTTTATCTTGTTTGACCCATGTTAAAGCAAGATAGTATTATGGCATGATTTTGAGATTTTGTTTAAAATTTTGATTAAATGAAGGTGTTCACTATTTTATGGTGGCACATTTTACCACTTGAACTGGTGATATAATAATCGTGAAAGACTATCTTTTTGAAAACCTTACGTAGATCTCAATCCTAAGTGAGTTATTATGTTTAATAAGGTTTACAAGATGTTGATGTAACATTTGCAAACAAAGTGATCTTTTCCTATATGCAATGCAAGAACAATTTCAGAATCTTAATGCAAGAAATATAGCATAAGTTCTAGTTAGGCATATCCGGAAAACTAGTTACAAACGAATAATGCACATGGCACATGTGCTTAGATATTTAATTAGCTCAGTTACAGATAGAAACGATCACTTAATAATTTCTATTGAAAAAATTAAGACACAAAGAAGTGCACATAATCATATAGCATAACACATAAAAGTACCCGTCGTCGTTTTGTGGTATAATAAACAATGTATACTTAGGCTCATGGTTTTGTTTGAAAACGAATTAGTTTCCTCCCCATTTAAAAAATTAACCAATTTTAATATTTTTGAAAAGTTAATTACACCATTTTTCAAAGATATACCGACTAGAAATGTCCGACTCGAAAGGAAAAGATAAAATACAAGTTTTACGTTAAAACGAAACTCAACGTTTTGGACAATAAGTAGTATTTTATATTTTTGACCAACTTAGGTTTATTTTAAATACTTGGAACTGTTCTTATATGAAAGATGTCACATAATATCTTTTAAAATTGAGGGTGGCACGACATCTAACGACTTACGGTTGATATTTTATATGATTTTCAAGAGTTGTTTTTTTCTAAAAATTTGTCGAATAGTAGAAGTGTGGCCCCCTAGATGTTGAGGTCAAAAAACGGTGGAAGGTGGGGGGCGCGTGTTGGGGGGCGCGAGGGGATGAGGAAGAGGGGGTGGGGTGTGGATTGCCGCCCATGAGGATTCGTATATTGACGGGGGGTGTGGCCCGCTCCTGTGGGGTGTGACTGTGCTCAGCATTTTCTGTTATCCTCATTGACGTATGCCAAGATAGTGTGTCACACTAGAGATATCATTTGTACTTTGGCGAAAAAGGTGTCAACATACTGTACTTGATACCGAACATATAACACTTATTTTAAGCATCATTTTTACCTCAAGCTAGTATACTAAGTGTATTTAACAACAAAACTAATACAAGTTAAGCAACAAAACACTTTTTATATTTAACCCCCCTTCATGGGTAATTTGATACATGGATCATACTCAATTTTTAAAACTATTTGTTTTGAAAATTAGAATGACGTGACTCCTGATACCAATTGTGAAAATCATAAAGGAGGGGTGAATACGTTTCCATTTAAAAATTTAAAATGTTTCGTATCAAATTGCCGATCAAGCGTGACACAATATGAAGAGTGTTCTTACTATTTATATACATGTAGTACCAAATCGTATAACATTAATATAAACCAAAGCACAATGTTCACATTTATTCATGACACAAACATAATCAATATTATATAAACAACACAACACACAATTGCAAGTATAAATATAAAGCGATAAATGCGAGTATAAATGTAAAGAGATGAGTAAAAAGAAATGCAAACCGGACACGAAGATTAATAGTGGTTCGGTCACGAAGCTCCTCTTCACCCTACTCCACTCCCCAGAGTACCCAACTCGAGAGTTACTTCACTAGTCAACAAGCTCCTTTTAGGCGGAGAAAACCGTACACAAGTAGCTTACACCAATTTTTGACACAAAGCCAAATGTCGAGTTCTAATCTTAGCTAGAACCAATCTACCCCATATCTTACACCAATTTATGACACTAAGCCAAATGTCAAGTTCTAATCTTAGCTAGAACCAATCTACCATATGGCTTACACCAATTTTCGATACTATGCTAAATGTCGAGTTCTAATCTTAGCTAGAACCAATCTATCACATGCTTGTATTTTAAGGCCTAAAATACTAACCACCTTCACAAGTATTTACCCCACCTAAATAATATCACGATCAACCCGATCTAACTACTAATCACCCTTACAAGTATTTACCTCACCTAAATACTATCATGACCCGATCTAACTATTACACAAGTTTAGAATACGTGAACTCGATCTATACATTGTGAATGTAACACATGTCACGAATGCACTAACTAAACTACTTAACTTCGTATCTTGACGATAGCGAGAGTTCTTCTCTTGCACTGGAAGGAATAAGCTTGAATCACTTGGAAACAAATGCTTATAATTAAATGATCAAAGGGTTTTTTTAGAGGATGTAGAAGATGTATAAACTGATTTGGGACAGAAAGAAAATATGTGCAAAAGGTGGAAAAATATGTAGGGAACAGTCCACTATTTATAGGCAAAGCTAAGAGCGTTTTTACATGGCCGCCCCTCTTAGCTCATATGTCGGCCCCCTTATCACTATGGGGGCCGCCCTTACCTTTAAGGGGGCCGCCCATAGCTCTTATTTTTGTCTTTTCTAGGAGAGGTGTTTCGTGGGTCAAATATATCCGTTTTTCGATGGAAAATTTGAATTCAAAACATCTATTTTGAATAAAACATTTCTTATAAACACAAAAATGTTTTGTATAAGTTTTAAAAATGGTTGTTACATTTTATAAAAAATGTGAGGTTTAAGAAAAATAAAAATTCCTTTGATCATAAAATAAATTATGCATTCATTTATTCATACCTTAAGTGATTTACGTCGGGTGCAAACTACGTTGAAGCAAACTTGATAGACGTCCGAGAGATTTGACAGAATGAATGCAATTGATGATTTTGATTTAACAAGTAATTTTGGGCACTTTACGTTACGAGTTATCATGTACAATGTTTGTCACCACCAAAACATGAAAAGAATGTATAAATTAAATATCGTAATATTTCTACCAACATTCTTTAATAATATTAGTTGTTACCCTGTATTTGTTTTACAAAATGTGTAGGATTTTTTTAATGTCTAAAAAATTTAAATTCGTTATTGAACTTGTCAATAAATTTGTAAGAGAGAATTGCAAAAATGGTCCTTGTGGTTTGGTCAAATTGCACGTTTGGTCCGTCGAGTTTCGAAATTGCAAAAAACGTCCGTGTGGCGAAGGTTTGATTCCACTTTTGGTCCTTGATCGAACTAAAATGACTATTATGCCCTCGTCTTCTTCCTTTTTTTTCTTTGAATTTTTATTATTTTTAAAATAAAATAAAACAACACCTAAAAAACGTGTAACAGTTCTGATAAAGAAAATCAAAAGTTTAATCATCTTCAACCCCTTTTCATCTTATTAATCCTGAATATCAAATTTATAAAAGAAAAACACATACACATAAACTTTAATCATCTTCAACCTCTTTTAACCCACCTTCAAATCCCTCACATAACTAATGTTAAAATCTCACAACTTTCATTTGATCAAAACTCATTTATATCAAAACTAGATCGAACCAACAAACAAAAGCCTCAAATTTCCGGATTTATAAATAACCCAAATCCACTCTTTCTCCTACTTAATCCCAATAAAATCCACAAATTCCTTATTTCACAGCCACCATCGTGTATTTGGTCGCATCGAGGTTTCGTTTTGCTTGTGGTCGGATTTAAAAAGAAACAAAACCCATTGATCCATCTCCGAATACGCTATACGTAAATATATAGTATAAGGATAAGACAATTATAGTATAGTAAGAATTTTCCGTCCGGTTCAAGATAAACGCTTTTAACCAAACGTTATATCAAAAACCTCCCGGGTCGTTATTCCTCTAAGAAGCGTGAATTGAAAATCGTTTAAGTCCGTGATCGCGCGTTTTGAATAGTTTAAAAGAATTTTGATTTGGTTTTCTAAATCCTACTAAATGTGAATGACAAGTAAATAAATGCACGAAAACAAGTAAGAAAGCAATGTCAATTAAACATGTAAGCATAAAACGTAAACGGGAATTAAAAACGCGACAATTAAAACCCTAAATTATAAAAAATTAAACCTAGAATGATTTTTTTAAACTTTTCATAATCCTAATTACTAACTTTTAAGAAAAAGCTAAGGAAATCCTAAACCGAGGGTGCGTAAAGTTAAAAAAACGAAGAAAACGAGAACGGGGATCAAATCCCGTTCTTTAAAAAGGTGCGAATTATATAAATTATTAAACCCTACGTGAGTAAATTAAATCCTAAGCCTACTCTACTATCTCGATAAAAAAGAAAATTTTTATAAAAAAGAAATTTATTTTTTTGATTATTTTTCTATTTTTTATGATTTTTTAAAGGTTTTAATAAAAATAAATGATTAAAAATACCAAACTTTGAATTAAAAATTTAAGAAAATTATTGAAAGTAGCTAAGGTAACAAAGAATGCAGAAAAATTATAAAAACCTAAAAAGCTAAACTTAATAAGCCGGGAAAAAGCTAAATAGCACACGAAGTGCTTTTTATAAGAAAAACTCAAAAAGGTGTTAAAAGTAAAAAGAGTGCACCTTAGGACGTAAAAGTCCCAAGGGCGCAGTGGTGAGTGTGTGTGGTGTTGAGGTTTATAAAAGGTTGAATGAGGTTGAGGTCATGGGTTCGAGCCTTGCTCACCCATGACTTCCTTCGTCCCTTTTTTTATTTTGCAAAACTTTTTAAAACACAGTTATAGAACAGCTGAAAACTAAGAACTTTTGTGAAAACAACTTTTTTAAGAATCACTAATAAGCTAGAAAACAACTTATTAAATAAGACAGATTGCACTAAACTTCTTTTTTGGATTTTTTTTTCAAAACTTATAACTAAAAAAACTGAAATAATATAAAACAGACTTATAAGCGAGATAACAACCTACAACTACCCTAATAAGCAAGTTTGAATAAGTAAAAGGTAAAAATAACAAGCTATAAGCACAAAATTCAAATAAGCACTTATGAGAAAACTGGATTCAAAACAAACAAATAGCAACTTTGAGCTTATTTTCCAATAAGCAAAAAGATCCTTTATGGCTTATTTGCTAACCTTACCTTAAACAGTACTAAAGACTACTAAAACAACTAGAGAGAGTGAAACAAGTGAGCGAGAGATGCGCGCGATCAAATAATCAAAGAAAAACCTAATCTGAAAACTGCTTATTAAACACAGTATGACCGAGTTCTACTTTTACGGTTTGGAAAAGACAAAACTTCAAAATTCAGACCTAAAACAATAACTATTACAGCTAATTTAATAAAATAAACTCAAAACAGATGAAAATATTACCATACAAACTACTTTGTACTCAAAAATTTGACAGTCAAAATTCTATCTACTTAAACTGCTGATAATTTCAGCTTGAAAATGGCTTTTAGGCCTTTTTTTATTGCTGATGCATTTGACCATAATTATAACCAGAACACAAAAACTATAATATTCATACTTAAGGCTTTGTTTCTATTTCTTTCTAACACCAAAATAAAGACAATTGAATGAATAAAATCAGCTAGAAAAGTTTGAATCCAAAAGAGCTAATGGATCTGAGTGTATGAACTCAGATTTATAAAATCTACACACAAATTCTTAAAGATTTAATTAAAACTAACAAAACACATAAATCCTTATCTCATAAACCTAAATTTGATATTTAAAATGAATCCAAAGGACCAAATGGTCTCAAGCAGTACTAACTTGAGTTAGTACTGCTTGATCCAAACACTCCTTTGGATTCCTTAAATACATACTCAGCTTATGAAAATGAGAATTAATGCTTAAAACTTAGATACCAGATACTAAAGAGCTAAAAACAGACATAATGAACAATTTTCAATGAGCAAATAAGCAGAAACAATTAGACAACTAACTATGCTAATATTTTTGGATTATTTCACTGTTTTATGACTAAAACTAATAAAATGAGATTTAAGCTACAAATTGAACACAATAAGCATTTAATAACCAAAATAAGCACTATTAAGCTAAAATAAGCTACTCTAAACAGAATTAAACAACAATAAGTAGTTATAAGCTAATTTACAAAAATTAAGGTTATAAAAGGAAAATGAAGACTTGCAAATGCCTCTGTACAAACAAGGCTATTTAAATGCTCTTATGAGCTAATCAACAAGTTCTAACTTATCTTAGGAAAAGCTGGTGTGGTCTTGGAAGCCTATCCATTACTGGATTCCCTTCCATAAAAAGCTTTGGTAATTTTTGGAGTGGATTTAAGTATAAATGAGCTCAATTAAGCTTTAAGAGCTTAACTGAGAGTATAACTAGCTTATGAGTGAATTAGAGAGCTTAAGAGTCTTAGTGAACCAAAAGAAGACTAATTCAAAACAGTTTTGAAGTAAAGTAAACATTTTAGTAACATTGAACCAATAGAAAAGTAAACAGAGAGAGAGACGCAGCGCGCGCGATAACTGGGAGAGCGCTCGGCGGGGTACGATCTTAAGAAAATTAATAAGATAGAAAACAATAAGCTAAAACGATTTGAAAAGAAAAATTACATAAGCTAAATTCTATCCTAAACTATACTAAAGCTACTCCTACTCCTACTCCTAAGCTAGATATCTCCTGTGAGTGAGTGAGCTCCTCTATTTATAAGGCAAGAGAGAAGTTTCTAGGTCTTGGACGCTCCTTTTGATCTTGGCCCTTTCTTTCTTCAATCATTTGATCTCTAATATTAGCCGTTGGATTGGAATGTGAGCACACGGATTGCCAGTGTGGCAATCCCACATCTTTGGAAGGTTGTGCTTCTTTTACATGGATTTCAGTGCAAATCTCCCATTTTGGTTGTGTTTGTTTGATATCCACGTGTCCTCCTTGTGTAAGAATGAACCAATCAACGCAATTGATGACGTTTTGCCTTGCTGACATGTAGCTTGGTACTCGAATCTTATTTGCCACATAGGTCGAGTGAAGGGAGGGGTTAATTTGAGAAGGGTGAATTGGGGGAGACGGTGAACAGTAAAACTGTTTTTCCTGCCCCCTAGTTTTATTCGTTTTTGGTGTTTGACTCGTGCAAATGGGGTTTAACTTGGGTATTAAAGAGGGTATGGGACCGTAAAAAAATGGTTTTGGTTAAAAGGTTAAATGACTTAACGACCGTTAGTCTTTTATATTAAAAGGACTAACGGTGTTATGCATTTAGGGACTTTTGATGAAATGGGCTTAACATTAAGGGCTGTTTTGGAGTTTTAAAGTTTTGTCATCTTGTGGGTTGACCAGTGTTGACTTTGGTTGACTTTTGTTGACAAACATCCGACTTTTTTGTACTCTTTCCGTCTCGTGTTCGGCTTTGTCCGTTTTTGCTTTGATTATGTTCTTTTCTTTAATATCCGTACCTACACATATACAAACACAAAAACAAGCATATATTTGCCATTTTTATTATGTTTTTGGTCTTTTGGGTTCGTTTTTTCATGGTAAAAGGGTATTGTAAAAATAGCACATAACCAAATTCCCCCTCCACATATTAAGTGAGAGAGTGGATATGTTGTCCTCACGCAATTACTAAATACAACGTATTTAAAACTAAAAATTCCAATCCCTCCCGCACCCAAACGAATCACCTTAACCAAGTAGCAAAGTGCTCATCTAGAAGGATAAGAAAAAATCATTAGGTTATAAAAACGCCAACGTTTGTTAATTTTCCTTTTTCAACATTTTTCCATTTTTTTTCTTTTTCATTACTTTCCATACTTCAATACTTCTTATCATTGTGCTTTCATTATTCTTGATAATACTTAGGATCATGGAACAAGCAAAATAAATTCATCGTCCCCAACTTTCACTTTTCCATACTAACTTAAAACATGATCATTGCAAATACAAGTCATATACTAACACAACCATAAATACTAATTGGTTTGTGATTACTTTTTGCCTCGATGGGGCCCGTGATCCCCCCTTTTTCCCGCAAATACCTAATCATTTGTATCTCAGTCAAAGATTTTAAATTAATTCATATACCCGGGGGGGCGGCAAGGCTTCTTTAAGACTTGTTTCGATATATAATCCATCCAAAAATAAAAGCAGGCCGGTTTGAAAAACAAATACGTGCATCAGCCATCATATTGGTGAACGATCACGGTGACAACTCACGGGGGAGGGGGCTGGGGATAGGGGGGGGGGGGGGGGGGGAGGGCGGGGCGGGGGGGGGGGCAGAGGGGGGAGGGGGGGGGGGAAACCTCATGAACACAGCATCATAGTCCCTCCCAAAATCAAAATAATCATAAATGCCAACCACTCAGTCCTCACCCCAACTGCTCAAAACGACCACCACAAAAATATTATAAAACCTCCACCCCCTCTACCCTTAGCACTTTTAAGTTGAAACATCCCAACTCAACCCAAATTCAATTCCCTACAATTACACATTACCCAAAACCCACACTATTGCACTTTAAGGTACAAATCAATATCAAGTATTGGAATTACTATAATTAGCCAAATAAACCCAAGTAGAGCCTATTAAGTCCCCACTGTCCACCCCTCCACACCCACCTCGATACTTCCGTCTGCAGCGGGGAGCGCACCACCGTCTCAAAACCCTACACCCACTTCCCTCCTCCCACCCCCCCCCTTATCTCTCCACACCCACCCTGACCTCCCCCAACACCTCCACCGAGCGGGGGGGGTCCGATCCCAAACCCCAGTTCAGAACCCCCCCAACCCAAGCCCCGCCCCCCAACTTACAAACCCCCAAACACATCCACACACGATCCCAGCCTCCACCACGTCTCCCGCCCCACCCCCCAACCACCAACATCTCAAGCCCGCCCCACCCCCTCAACCCCTAAAAAACCACACATTCCAACACCAACACCCATATCTCTACCCAAACAACAACAAATCTCCCCAAACCCCACCACCTCCCATCTCCACTCGCCATCAACTTCCACGGTCTACATCCCCACCTCCCAAACCCCCGTACCCATCTCCCATTCCCCCCCACAAACTTCACCACTTCCCTATTAAACGGCATACATGCTCAGCATACCTACGACTATCCCCAAAACATGCAAACACACATAACAGGCCCCCTCACCTTACACTGCGGCCCGTTTTAAACTTTTACACCCCCAAACCACTACAACAAGAACACATAGTTCCCATAGCATATTGACACACCCACGTTAGAATTCCATCCCCAAAGAAACTCCCTTAAAATATAACCCTAAACCATCCATTGGCCCAAATTAAAAACAAATGCACAATTAAACCCCACCACACCACACAAAAATCAGTCCCCCCAGGAACCTATCCCCCACCTCCCTACACCACCCCACTCACTCAACCCCCCACCGACCCCCACCACAATACCCACACAGAGCCGCTCAATCTCCCCCCCCTCACCACTTACCCAGCCACCTCAAAAACACTCCGGCTGGACTCACCCTCCGCACCTCACCATGCAAAACAATCATTCACACCCGTGAACCACGAAATGTCGAACAAGTAACTTCACACACACTTCAACCACGCACACCTCCATACCCATCAATACTCTCTCTATCTCTCATTCCCCCCCCACCTCGCCCTCTCTCCTATGAAACACCCACCCTGCCGCTTTCCTGCCAAAACACCCAGCCACACGAACCAAACGTCTACCCTTCACCCTCGGCATGCAGTTACCCACGCGCTAGCGCCCCCCCACCCCAACCAATAACTCCCCACTCACATCCTATCGTCCCTCAGTAAAAAAAAACCACCCCCCTCTACCCGTCTCAATCCAATCCCCCGCCCTCCAACTCTAAGAACCCACAATACTGTTTGCCGCCCCATTCCCCTCCCCGACACCCACTGTCGAAACCCAACCATAAATCACCCGCCAACCCGCCCCATTCCCGAACCCACCTCTCACGCCCAAGCCCCCGCTCACACTAGGCGAAGCCGGGGGTCGTCCCCCAGTTGAAGACAAATCCCCACCGCGGTTAGCATAGCATAACAGGAGAATCTCAGGGTAGGTGCGATACGTAGGAAAGGGAAAGTCCTGTTAGCCTCGAAAATAATTATCGAACATGAAGTTCGTTATCATTATGAAATTTAAGTCTCTGGTCAATTTAATTAGTTAAAGGTTGTAATAGAATATTATCGGGAATCAGGCTCGATAGTTAAACTAATATTGTATATGTTTCGGGTTTAATCCCAAGCAAAACCCGAGCTCGAGTCCTAGTTAAATATCCCGCGCGTCACATTAAATGTGTAGGGGTATATATAGATATTTTTACTTAGAAAATATCACTACTTCTCATTTTTAATAAATATCTTTTCTCTCAATTCTCTCATCTCTCTCTTCTTTCTCTCTCTACACCACCATCTTTCTTACTAATTTCTTGTTACAAATTCGTGCATCATATGTGTTATATGAAGTGTTAACGGGATCCTACAATTGGCATCAGAGCTACGTGTGGATTCGTGGTTGATTCTTGTGGTTCAAAAAGATCAAATTCGTGTGTCATTTGAAGCGAAAAAAATCAAACCCGGATTTTTGTGCTTAGATGTGTGAATGTTTATGTTATTAAGCAAGATCTAGGCATAAGGTAACTAATTGTGCAAGAGAAATCAAGTTAAAAGGTCAAAAAGGGTGATTTTTAGGCGATTTTTGGTGGAAAAAGTCGTATATTTCGTCGTTGCGTTTTGACTCTCTGGCAAAGTTCTTGGTTGCGTTTTGATCATTGGTTGCGTTTTGATCAATGGTTTGCTGTTTTTGATCTTGGTTGCGTTTTGCTCATTGGTTGCGTTTTGCCTAATTTGAAGACCTATATTGCGTTTTGACTAGGAGAAACTCTGCCCAAATCAAGACTTCATTGCGTTTTGTCTCCAAGATTCATTGCGTTTTGACCAAATCTCAACCACTGCGTTTTGACCAAATCTCAACCACTGCGTTTTGACCAAATCTCAACCACTGCATTTTGACCAAATCTCAACCACTGCATTTGGACCAAATCTCAACATTGCCTTTTGACCAAATCTCAACCACTTCCTTTTGACCAAATCTCAACATTGCCTTTCGACCAAATCTCAACCACTGCCTTTTGACCAAATCTCAACATTGCCTTATGCCCAAACATTCTTGGTTGAGATTTGACAATTGTTCTTCGTTGAGACTTGTTGTAAATTGACCTTCCTTAGACAACAAACCTCAAGGACTGAGAACTTCATTTTGGACTTAACAAACAATCATTGTCTAATCAAAAGAATAATAATCAGACACAATTAATCATTTACGGTTTTCTATTGATTTTGTAAAATCCCGTTAAATTTTTATCTGTTCTAATCATAGACTTGTAAAATCCCGTGAACGTCTATTGTATTCAAAACCACAACATCAATCACATCACATCCACTTAAGATCCAACAAATCTTTTTCACTTCAATTCACGATAAAAATGGAAAAGAAAGATACCTTATCTTCGTGTTCGGAATCAAAAGAACAACAAATGCAACTAATTCAAGACAAATCAAAAGAAAGTTGCATGGTATCTTTTCAACGACTTTATTCACACCTCAAGCGTCTTTCAAACAACGACTTAAAAGGAACTCGAGACCCCGAAAGGAAAAAGCAAAATGGATTCGAATCACGTTTGCAACAACTCTCTTGGTCAAGATTATTGATTAGTTTTTGTACAGGCACAATGTTCCTAAACAAGGATCAACTTCAAAAGGCAACTTATTATAACCTCGATTTCAAAAGATTGGATCCATGGATCTTTTAAAGTTCTTGAGACATAGTTTCATAAGTGGGGGGGGGGGGTTTTTTCATCAAGTCAAAGATTTTAATTGAATATGAAAATAAGAAATGACACGCAACTACTTTCTACAATACAACTCAACTTGATATTCCAGAATTTCGTGAGACACTGGTCTAATTCATGGAATATGTCAAAAAGTCGATTAATGAAAGAGCACTGCATAAAAGAGAGCATGACAGAAGGGTGAATGAAAGACAGACGCAGATGACAATGGAAAAGGTTGATACGAGTAAAGAATTAGATGCTAGTTCAGTTATCATTGAAAGCAATGGGACAGAATCACAAAAGCAGGATACAAGCAGCAGATCAGGGAATGATGCGGACATCAAACCCATATATGATGAAGAGCCAATGGCTGAGGTACAAATGACTGCTGATGATAATGTATCTGCTACAGGACAATAGCATACTGAGCAACCTGAATCCAATAATGAAGGAGAGGTTGACCAGAATGCTGATCAAGTTATGACACACTCCTTTTGCCTGCTAAATTTAACTGTAACAGACAAAGACTGAACTCTCAAATCAAATACTCGAGTCTGAAAATGTTTGTCTCAAAAAGACTGTTGCCCAGTGTCAAAAAGATTTTGCAAAACTCAAAGCACATTGTATTAATCTTGAACTACAAATGGAAAACAATGTTTTAAAATCAAGGCAACAGAGTAAATTTTTAAAAGATAAAAGTAATGAAGCCGAAAGTGTAAAAATGACGTATGTAACTGAAACCATAAACAATCCGAATTAGAACAAGTGTGGCTAAATTACTTGCAGGAGAAATAGAGCAGTTACATAAGGAAAAAGAAGCACTTGAAACAGACTTACAAAGATCTTTTTGATTCTAATCAAAAGGGACATGAGTTACACAACCAAAGACAGAATGACACGTTTAATTGCACAACTGAACAAACAAGTCTAAGGAAAATGTTTGATTACTATCTCAAGATTCAGAAAAAGGGGTTTGCAATTGCAGCATTAAAAAAATTAAGGAAACTAACAGGAAAAATAGTGTGAATATCTAAGTTTTGCAAAACCATCAATCTTGGGGAAGACCATTTACAAACCACATAGAAACCAGTTCGCTTGTAGACAACCGACTGTTGTGTTTACATCTGACACTACCCAAAATTTTTCAAAAAGAACGGCTTTGCCCTCCCAATTGAAATGAGTAACGATTTTGTTTAAAACCAGTCACTACACATTATCTGCCTAAAGAAGAGAATAATGCCCTGCAAAACCACATTACATATGCAACTATCTCATCTAGGTATAGCTCAAATGACATAGTTCATAATCACTACCTAGAGGAGGCTAAGAAAAAGACACAAGAACACTCTAGAAACTCTATAAATTTTTCTGACTCCAAACATTTTGTTTGCTCGACATGTTAGAAATGTGTCTATAAATGCAAATATGATTCTTGTGTTACAAAATTCTGAGAAGGAATCAACTCGCGTGCTAAGGTCCAACCAATATGACAAAACGAACATAACAAAACCGTAGAACAAATAAGGGTAGCAAAGAAACCAAATAACAAACCCAAACAGGACATAGGAAGTTTCAATAAAAAGTGACTTCACTATCATGAGGGAAGGCGGGCGCCGACAATCCTAGATCTTGTCTTATGGTGGCAGTGCTGCCAACGGATATCTATCTCTTCTCAAGACTGTTTGTCATAGATGGGTTCCAAACCGGAAAGATATTCACCTCTAGCACAACAAAGGTTTGACATGGAACCCCAAATTGAATTCAAAAGAAGATATCACTAACCAATGTGAAAGCGAACAAGCTCTTGATGTTAGTGCAGGTACTCTCTTAAGTACAGGTACATCGTTCAATCCTATAAAGGAAGGACTCAGAGTTTGGTTGCGGAAAAGACAGATATCTCAGAAAACAGGGCTTCAAGGAATTTTGATCTGATGATCAACATAATGATGTCTGATCACAACAGTTCAGACCTCGCACCACAACGACAAGAGATGTCTGTTGAAAATGTCTCTTCAGGCCTCGTTCCTCAAGGACAAAAGGCGTCAGATTATGACAACTCTGACACCGTGCCCCCAAGACAACATGTTGTTCCTACAGCAGAGAAGACACATTCTTCACAACAAGGGTTAGAATTTCTCTTCAGTCCTTTACTTGAAGAATATTACAATCCAGCATACGGTCATGCTGAGGACAACAACAATGATCAAGCACCGAATGCATCATTTCAAGAAGATGAATTTATCAATCCTTTTTGTACACGGGTACAAGAAATTGGTGAGCCTTCCTCACGCAACATTGATAATACCGATGTGCATTCATTTCAACCACAAAGTCATGATTTAACCGGATGGACAGAATCATCCATTAGAACAAGTTCGTAGAAATCCAACCATGCCAGTTCAAACAAGACGACAGCTTGCCACAGATCCTGTAATGTGTATGTTCGCGCTCACGGTGAGTATTATTGAACCAAAAACATTAAGGAGGCAATGGTTGATTCTGCATTGGATCGAACAATGCAGGATGAACTTCATCAGTTCGAACAGAACTAAAAGTCTAAGGTACTAGTCCGACAAAAACCATTTGGCAGAAGATTATAAAGCTAAAGGTGGTTATGGAAGAACAAGAAGATGAAGATCAGACAGTATTCGCAACAAAGCACGACTTGTAGCTAAAGGTTATGCTCAGGAAGAGGGTATTGATTTCGAAGAATCATTTGCACCAGTTGCTCGCTTAGAAGCAGTTCGGATTTTTGTTGCCTACGCAGCACACAAGTCTTTTCTAATCTATCAGATGGACGTGAAAACGGCATTTCTTAATGGTCCACTGAAGGAGGAGGTTTATGTTGCTCAGCCAGAAGGGTTCGTTGATCCAGATCATCCAGAAAAAGTCTACCTTCTGAGGAAAGCTTTGTATGGATTAAAGCAAGCTCCAAGAGCCTGGTATGATGAACTATCAAACTTCCTGATGTCCAAAGGCTTTACTAAAGGTACAATTGACCCAACTTTATTCAAGATAAAATTAAGATAAAATACGGGGAGGATATTTTACTAGTGCAGATTTACGTTGATGACATAATTTTTGGGTCTACAAACCCTAAATATTCAAAAAGATTTGAAAAGTTAATGCACAGTAGATTTGAAATGTCCTTAATGGGGGAGATGAAGTTCTTTTTAGGACTTCTGAGGCAAATTCTGTTGAGTGACTTGTTTAAACAAACCATCCGACACATTAGTTTTATTAACCGACTGTTTCGTTTGAAAACTTCTCATTTCAGTGGTACACCATTGGCTACAAAACCCAAACTAGATGTAGATTTGAGTGGAGAACCCGTAGACCAATCTGATTATCGTAGTAAAATCGGGTCACTCATGTACTTGACATCTAGTAGACCAGACTTAGTGCAAGCAGTATGCTATTGTGCACGTTATCAAGCACGACCAACTCAAAAGCACCTCAAGGAGGTTAAAAGAATCTTTAAATACCTAAAGGGTACCATTAACATGGGACTCTGGTATCCAAAGGATTCTGGCTTTGAACTAACAGCATTTTCAGACGCTGATCATGCCGGATGCCTTGATACTCGGAAAAGCACTTCTGGAGGGATACAGTTCCTTGGTGATAAACTTGTAAGCTGGATGTCAAAGAAACAAAACTGCACTGCAATGTCTTCAGCAGAGGCAGAGTATGTGGCGTTATCTGCAAGTTGTGCTCAAGTAATGTGGATGAGGACACAACTTCAAGATTATGGCTTCAACTACAACAAAATACCGTTGTACTGCGACTCTCAGTCAGCCATAGCAATATCATGCAACCCCGTACAACACTCACGGACAAAGCACATCCATACTCGGTATCACTTCATAAAGGAACAGGTTGAAAATGGTATAATTGAATTATATTTTGTCAGAACTGAATACCAATTAGCTGACATGTTTACCAAAGCCCTTCCTGAGGATCGGTTTAAGTATCTTGTCAGAAGGATTGGTATGAGATGTTTGACTCCAGCGGAACTGGAGGTTCTGACAAATGAGACTGCTTGATATCATCATCAAACATCACCATGTACATATTTTTGAGAAAAGCAAAATACAAAAATATAAAACTTCAAAAAGAAAATACAAAATCAGAAAATCAGAAAATTTCCAAAAAGATTCTTCTCGACATGTCTCTTGGAATCGATAACATTTACGTGCTTAGAAATGTCGATTAACATTGACACGGGTGTGTAAATGAAGTTCGAGCGAGAGTTGCAAATAGTTTCAAAACATGTCATTTCTAATTTTCTAAATGGCTTATGTGCAAATGTCAGTACATAACCCGGACTTCAAATAAAGGAAGGTTTATAACTTATCCTCACAACGAGAAAATTAACGTTTCTCGGTCTTGAGCTGTTCTTACAAGACATTCAATATCTTTAGCTCAAGAAAAAGGATAGTGTACGTCTCAGTGCGCTTACCCTTAGCGTTAGAAGAGAAGTCCTCTAACATATGGTTTTTCAAAAAGTTGAACATAATTTTTCAAGAATTTCTCGATGACAATTCATAATCTTTCAAAATTGTGTGTTCAACACTCCATCCCTCACAGTGTTTTCAAAAGACAACAATTTCTCAATTGGTCCTATTCTTGAGGGGGAGTTTTTCGAAAAACAAAGTTTTAATGTTCTTGGATACATCATCAAAGACCATTCTTATGTATTCAAAACATTATCAAAATGTTCCAAACCGTTCATGCTGACTATATTTTCTCCCACAGATTTTTCACAGATTTTTAAGACATATTTAATCACAACGTATTTTCAAAAACTAAGTGTTTATTATTTAAAATAAGGGGAGAAAATGTAATTAAAATATGATCTATTCGACTCAATGTGCTGAAGAAAAGGTTTTATGGTTCGATCTAATACCCAACAACATCTTAATTTCACGACGATTCTGAAGTCATAAGGTGGTTAGGTTAGGAATCAATCCTATGATCCAACCAGAACCGGAGGATCTACCCAAGGATAATCCAAAGTTAGAAATAGCAGTCCTTAGGTATGATTGGAGATGAATGTATATGGGAATAATGCCGACTAAGATTGAGCTAACACTGGAACAATCACAACAAGGTGTTAGTAATGACGTCCTGGTAAGCATTGAAGGCGTTGAAGAATTAAAAAGAAATGTATGGATAAAGGGTCTAAACAAAGAAGCCCTCCACACAACTTAAGGCAGAAACCGGGTCAATACATATGCTGTCAGAATCACAAGTTGATTGCTGACCCTTAAAATCATCATGGACCCAGGTGATGCAATGCACCCCTTCCTAAGCCATGTCGAGTTTTCCTCAAGAGAAACTTTCTCATATGTCACGGAGATTCACACGTAGTCTATTGAAATCTCATTCCGAGATTGTTGATATTGAAATATGTGTGCAACGCTCCAAGCCTCCGAGAACTAAACCAAAATGCACTAATCGAGTCTAGAGCCAAGAGATCAATAAAAAATCTCGTTAGGACACATTCCATTTCAAACACTTGTTGAACATCATCAAGTCACAAGCTGTTATCAGATTCCTTAACGCATATCATTGTGATATTTGCCAGAACATCCGAGTGATACTCATGTAAATTCACAATGAAGATGTAAATCCTGCTTTGAGCCAGCAGCAAACAATCTCTTGGTAGGTGAGTGTCAAGATTCTATAATGAATTAACTTGTGACAACTGGATATCGATTGGCCAGTAAATGAATTGACGGTTGATGAATTTTGATAAAAACATGACACTCTCGATGTGTTACAAAAACTCTTTAACGAGTGACACGTCGATTGTTTTCAAATCAATAGTTCTCGTATATCCACAAACGGTAAACCAGCAGGTCAAACTTTAGGGTAACGCAACCTCATCCATTCAAATGCTCAATCTTACAAAGACAATCTATCAAAAATCTCAAGATTTAAAGACAAAGACGTCTGCTAACTCTAATTAAAGCTTTCAAGATAATAGCAAAAGATAAGAGTATGTTGGTACGACACAAGGATCGCAAGATGGGCAAAGACGAAAAAGACAATGACGAAAGGCACCAAAGTCAAGATCGCAAAGCATGAAGGAACAAGCCTACAACAGATAACAAAGAGAAAGACCAAGAACACTCGAGCTTAAACGACAAAAGCAATCTCACTGATCTCATGAAGGAGTGTCATCAATGAACTCACTTCGGGGGAGATTGTTAGCCTCAATTTATTAGTGAGTCTATCAAGGAATCTCGTGTCTTCGTGTTCAAGACCTCACTTCGGGGGAGATTGTTAGCCTCAATTTATTGAGTCGAACAAGGAAGTTCGGTCACTCTACGATGGAGCTTCGGTCTTTAATTAGTTAATGTTGTAATAGGATAATATCGGGAATCGGGCTCGATAGATAATCTAATATTGTATATGTTTTGGGTTTAATCCCAAGCAAAACCCGAGCCCGGGTCCTAGTTAAATATCCCGCGCGTCACTTTTAAGTGTCGGGGTATATAAGGAACTTTTCCACTTGGAAAAGTTAGTTGTTCATAATATCTCTATCTCTCTCAATTCTCTCTCCTCTTTCTCTCTCTAAACAACTCAATCTTTCTTTCTCATTTCTAGTTCCGATTTCGTGTTTGATTCTATGAAGTGAAGTGTTACGGGATCCTATAGTTACTCTTTTACAAAGAAGAAATGTTTTGTTTGTGGTAGTCTAAATCACTTGATTAAAGATTGTGACTATTATGAAAAGAAAATGGCTAGGGAAGCTGAGGTTAAGAGGGTTGTTAATACTGGTAATGGGGTGGCAAAACCAGTATGGACAAATGCAAACAGGATTAATCATGCTAATCAATTTGTTCCTAGATCAGTACAACTTAATGCTGGTAGGCCAAAGTTTAATCCTGTTAGGCCTAATATTAATTCTGGTAGGTCTAAAGTTAATGTTGTTAGTTCTAAAGTTAATACTGTTAGATCTAAACAGCCAGTAACTCACAAAACCTCAAACAGTATGAGTCCCAAAAGACCACAGATGAATCAAATTAATCAAAGAAGGGATTTTTCAAAAACATATTCATCTGTAAGAAGACCCTTTGAAAAATCTACAACACAAATGGCTCATTCTAATGCTGTAATGGGAAATTGGGGATCTGTTGTTAAGACCTCAGCAAGTTATAATTGGAGGAACTCTAGACCAAACTTCAATTATAGCAGTGGACCTACTTTTATTAGAACGTGAATACAAATGTCCCACAAGCAGACCGCAGCCTGCAAAGGCTGGTTCCCCTAAAGAGAAACTAATTTCTCTTTTTCATGTGCAGGAACAACCACTATAAACATGTAGATAAGGTAAATATTTGATAGTGGATGCTCAGGGCACAGACAGGTAAACAAGGCTCAATTGTGAGGATTTTGGAAGAAATCAATGGAGATCTGTTTTACCTTTGGAGGATAGCAAAGGCTACATATCGTGGAAAGGAAGAATAAGAGTTGGGGGGGGGGTAATTTAGATTTTGATAGTGTGTCTTTGTAAAAGAATTAGGCATTTTAATCTTTTCCTCAATATCACAAATATCTGATCGCAGCCAAGGTTCTTTTTACTGAAACGAAATGTCTTGTTGTGTCTTCTGACTTTTAAGATGCCTGATGAAAATCAGATACTTTGTAAATGTCCCAGACACCACAACATGTACAGTTTTGAACATGAGAGATACCTTCCCTTCAAAAGGTTTTGCCAGTTTTGATTGCAAAACCCAACATCTTAATGAATCTAAATTATGGCATAGAACGGTTAGGGTTATATCAATTTTAAAAACCACAACAAACTTGTGAAGGAAACCTGTCAGAGGTCTACCTTCCAAGGTTTTCAAAATGACCACACTTGTGGTTGCCTTGCCATATAAGGCAAACAACTCAGGGCCTCTTGCAAGGCCAAGTTAAAAGATTGAATCACTGAGCCCACTAACCACCTTGCATATGGATCTTTTGGTCCTGCTTCCCTGTGAAAAGCATTAATCATGCAAGTAATTGCCTATTAATCACTGATGATTGACTAAGATTTTAGTTTGGTATTCTTTTTGCTTCTAAGGATTGAAACTAGTGTCAATCGTCAGACCTTTAATTAGGCAGATTGAAACCAGCTTAGTCTAGGTTTAAAAATCATAGATCTATAATGGCACTAATTTAAGAATAGAGAAATCCTTTATTTTGTGGAAATAAGGGAATAAAACATAAGCGTATAGTACTGCTATAACTCCACAACAAAATGAGTTGGCTTGAAAGAATGAACAAACCTAATGAGGCTGCTATAACTATGCTTAACAGAGTTCTCTTACAGCCAACTTTTTGGGCAGAAGCAGTTAGTAACTGCTTTGCTATATTTTAAAATAGGGTAAGAGTGACAAAACCTCAAAACAAAACTCCATAAGAGCTTTTGTTATGCCACAAAGCACCCCCCCCCCCCCCACCCCAAATATTAGCTACATAAGACCTTTTGGGTGTCATGTTACCATTCTAAGATACTCTAGTGTGCTTGCCCAAGTTTGATTGGAAAATCCGATGAGGGATTCTTTAGTTGGTTACTCAGTAAACAGCAAAGCCTAAAGGGTTTATAATTTAGTGAACCAAAAAGAGTAGAAGTAAATATGCAAGTTAATTTTCTTGAAAGAAAAACCCCATGACAAAGGAGTAGGATATAGATGGATGTTTTATATTGACTATCTTACTGATTCAATGAACTATAAATTCCTGAATCTTTGAGAATCAAGCCTAACCACAGACAGTGCTCATAAGTAACAAACAGTGGCAGTACTCCAACATCTATTGCTTCTGAGGAAAAAGATAAGGAAGTAGAGCTTATTGTTGTGCCTTCAGCTGTAAAGATTTCTAAAGAAAAAGATGAATCAAGGCTAGCTTCCACAAATTCAAAAAAAGAGGAGATCTTGATAGAACCTCAATAAGAGAATAAGGCTTCCTCTACTGACTCTTCAGAAGACAATCCTAAGATTCAAGCTTTTAGAAGAGAGTTGGAAGAAATTGCCCTAAAGCATTTAGGGACAGTCCCTGAGAATAACACTACCAGTACTTCCTTCAGTTAATACTGGTAGTCAGACAATTAATCTGGTAGGCTTGATCCATGATGATTCACTTATTCCCAGACTCGAAATCTTTCACAGCCTGATATAGGAATTTTTGATGAGCAACATATGATGAGGAGGTGTGAATAACTGACTTCAACAGTCTTCCTATAGAAATTGAAGTCATCCTACTCCCAAACTTAGGATTCATAGTATCACCCAATAAGTCAAATACTTGTATCCTAAGTCAGCTGAGCAAACTAGGAGCAAAGTGCAAGAACAAATAGGAGCTCCAGTGCTCTTCACATTCATATATCACAAGCAGCAAAGAAACAATCACAAAGCTCAACACCATTGTTTTTTGCATGTTTCTATCACAGGAAGAACCTAAAAAGATTGCTGAAGCTTACAGAATGACAGTTGGTTTTCAAGCATGCAAGAAGAATGTACAGTTCAAGCTACAACAAGTATGGGTTCTTGTAAGATCTACCCTCATGAAATGAAGGTTGATTGGCACAAGTGGGTCTACAGAAACAAAAGAGATAACAGAGGTGTGGTTGTGAGGAATAAAGCAAGATTGGTGGCCCAAGGGTACACACAGGAAGAAGGTATTGACTATGATGAGGTTTTTGCTCCTGTGGCAAGAATAGAAGCTATCAGGTTGTTTTTGGCCTTTGCCTTATTTATGGGGTTCATAGTATACCAAATGGATGTTAAAAGTGCCTTTCTATATGGCACTATAGATGAAGAGGTTTATGTATCACAACCTCCTGGTTTTGTTGATCCTGATCATCCAAATAAGGTTTATAAGGTGGTCAAAGCTTGTATGGACTAACATCAAGCCCCTCTAGAGCTTGTATGCTACTCTATCCACATTTTCTATAGAAGCATGGTTACAAAACGGGGAAAAATGACAAGACTTTATTATTAGACGAGACAAAAGGAAATCATGTTGGTTCAAGTGTATGTTGGATGAATCATTTTTTGGGTCACCACAAGTCTTTGGTGTGATGAGTTTGAAGCCTTGATGCAAAGCAGATTTCAAATGAGTTCCATGGGTGAACTCACATTTTTCTTAGGTCTACAAGTCAAGCAGAACAAGGGAGGAATCTTCATATCTCAAGACAAGTATGTAGCTGAGATACTCAAGAAATTTGATCTTGTGAATGTGAAAGCTGCAATCACACCCATGGAGACCAAATTGCCTTTGACAAAGGATGAGGAAGCTTTTGATGTAGATGTACACTTGTACAGATCTATGATAGGTTCCCTCATGTACTTAACTGCTTCTAGACCTGATATTATGTATGCAGTATGTGTTTGTTCACGTTTTCAGGTAACTCCAAAGACTTCTCATCTCAATGCTGTCAAGAGGATCTTCAAGTATCTCAAGGGCAAACCAAACTTGGGCTTATGGTATCCTAGGGAATCACCCTTTGATTTGGAAGCATTCTCTGATAGTGACTATGGTGGATCCAACCTTGACAGGAAATCCACAACAGGTGGTTGTCAATTTCTTGGACAAAGACTTATCTCATGGCAATGTAAGAAACAGACAATTGTAGCCACTTCAACAACTGAAGCTGAATATGTAGCTGCTGCAAATTGCTGTGGACAAGTATTGTGGGTTCAAAATCAATTGCTGGACTATGGTTTCAACTTCATGAATACCAAAATCCACATTGATAATGAAAGCACAATCTGCATTGTGAAGAACCCAGTCTATCATTCTAAGACCAAGCACATCGAGATTCGTCACCACTTCATAAGAGATTGTTATGAGAAGAAGCTCATAAGTGTGGAGAAGATCCACACAGACTTAAATGTCGCTGACTTGTTGACCAAACCATTTGATGGACCACGGTTTAATTACTTGGTGGTTAGCATTGGAATGATCAACCCATAGCAACATTTAAGGGGAGGCTTAGTTGTATAGTTTGTTAATTCTGGTAGCTAAGTAATCTTAATACTGTTAGTTAGTTAATTTTAATCCTGGTAGTTATGTCCTATTAATACTGGTAGTTAAGTAGAGTTAATTCGGGTAGTTAGTTTTCATTAATTCTGTTTATACAATTTTTGCAATATGTTTTTCTTGTTTTAGACTAATTTTGCAGGCATAGCATGGATGAAAAGGAGGAGTGCCAAGGTTTTTAACAATTGACCATTTTTCATACATACTTAATTCTGGTTGAAAAAGAGTTAATTCGGGTTGACTCTTAATTAATTCTGTTTGACCAAACTTAAGTCTGGTAGTGTAAATTGTTAATACTGGTAGGTTATTGTTAATGCTGGTTGCGGGAAAATTGACTTTTTCTGTTTTATCACTGTTTAAATGTTACCGTTAGAGATTTTTACGGCGCAATAGTCGTACAACCGAGTAGCTATATATAGATAAAGTTTGATTTCTCTTTCATACTTTTATTTTTATTGCTATCTCCTTTTCCTTTGCAAAGTAAAAATTTCTTTTATAACGAAAATAGTCAAGAGTTCTGTTACCAGCATCTACAATCTCAATCGCATCAAAACCCAAGTACTTAATACGGTTGTCAAATGGCTCAATTGAAATATTGTGACAAACACAATCAAGTGGGGTTTCTGCGCAAGCCTGACGAGAGTGCTGGGTTTGCTGAGATAGTGGACTTTCTTCGAGGTTCTAACCTCAGGTATGCCTTAACCACTAATCCAACTATCTATGACTCTCTTGTAAAACAATTTTGGCAGAGTGCTATCGCAAATACTAGAGCTGATGGGTCTCTAGAAATTAATGCAACCATTGATACCATAAGGTACACAATCTCTGAGGCGTCAATTAGGGATTCACTTCAATTAGATGACGCCACAGGAATAACCATGTTGCCAAATGCTGACCTTTTTGAGGGAATGGGGCAAATAGGGTATCCCACTGATGGAACCTTTACCTTTTGGAAGAGTTTCTTCACACCACAATGGCGATTTTTAGTCCATCATCTTTTACACTGTATAAGCTCTAAAAGTGGTGGATGGGATCAATTCGGTAGCAATATTGCTACTGCTTTGATCTGTCTATCCACTGGTAGAGTTTATAATTTTTCTAAACTTATTTTTGATGGTATGGTGGCAAATTTGAAGAGCAAGACAAAGTTTTTGATGTATCCCCGTTTTCTGCAAATGATTTTGAATATTCAAACAGAAAACAAACACCTTTATCTAGCTGTGAGCCTGACCAAAAAGATCTTTGGGAATATGAAAAGGGGTTTTCGAGGGGCACCAAGACCTTTATTGCCTTCTATGTTACTTGTTGCTACTAACCCAAATGCAGGACAAGAACATGCTGCTGTGGCTCAATCCCAACCACCTATCCCTACACCTACACCACCACCTATCCCTACACCTACACCACCACCTATCCCTACACCTACACCACCACCTATCCCTACACCTACACCACCACCTATCCCTACACCTACACCACCACCTATCCCTACACCTACACCACCACCTATCCCTACACCTAAATCACCACCACCAATACCTGAGACTGAACCTACACCAGATGAGCACATCTATGAGGAGCCATCTCCTGTCCACCATCACTTCTCACCCCCACAAGAACAGGCTCCAAGCCAAATGCCTATGGATGATCTACTTCATGCAGTTCCTAAGTTGATTTCAAGAATTGATAGCCTGGAAATGGATCTCAAACAAACCAAGCTGACCATGGGAAATGCCATAGTGAAGTTAGTCAAGAAGGTGAAGAAGTTGGAAGGGTTTATGAAAAGGAGGAATTTGGTTTTGACAGACTCTGAAGAGGTAGAACCTGAGGCTCAGGGGAGGAAAAGTCAAGATGATCCTCTAGATTCTTCAGTACAAGGACTGGTTACTCCTCCTGGTATGTGTTTAATTACACATACCTTTTACCTTTAAAAACGAGCTAAAATAACCAAAAACGGACTTAAAATGCCAAATATATGCTTGTTTTGCTAATTGTATTGTGCAGGAACGGATAATTAAGAAAAAGACGAAAAACAAAACCAAAACGACAAAACCGGACTCGGAATGGAAAAGCAGGAAAAAGACAAAGTCAAAGTCCAAGACCAAGCCTGAAAAAGTCAACCTAAGTCAACCCCGACAAATCCAAAAGTCAACATGTGAAGAAATATAAGTTTGAGGGTTAAAATTGCTAAATCCCTAAACTTATTTAAAGAGAAATAAAGAGGAAAAGAAGAGAAGGGCCAAACTGCCATTATGGGAAAGTATAACTACAAGGGGCATTCCTGTCAAGTCCAAAGACTTATACATAACAAGGACGATCGATGCAAAGAGTGTTATAACTTTTGGGGACTATTTCTGCCAAGTCCCCAAAAGTTATTTAACCACAAGGACCATGGATGCAATGATACTTAACACTTGGAAGGACTAATGTTGCCCAACCCTCAAACCTTTCCCCCAACGATTCAAAGATACTGTATATCTTCTTCATTTTCCCGCCTAAATCTCATACCCCACAACCTGCCATTGTTTGACTTCCCATAACAATCCAAACCTCTCACCATCTCATAGCCCCACATCCCCATATGGATTGCCATGTTGGCAATCCAAACCCACACCAAAACCAATCAAGGGTCTATAACACTCGGCTTGGAGGGCAAGGAAAATGGAGGGCTGAGATTTGCTTGACTTTGCACTCTCACAACAAGCACAACTCACTTGTTGTGTCTACAAGAAAGCACAACAAAAGAAGACAAGAAGAACAAGCCTTAGTCGTAATTTTTGCTATAAAAGCTTTGTAAAGCCATTGTGGCTAAGGGAGTTTTTTTTTAAGTAGTACAAGTAGTTTTTTATATAGTTCAAGTGTAGTTTTAAGTTAGTTTTTAAAAAGTTTAAAAGTTTTTATTGTACTTGTACTTTGATTTTAATGAAATTCAGTTAAGTTTTTTTACTTGTGTTCTAAATTTCAAGTGCTTTCTAAAAAATCTTTTAAGCTCTTGAAATAAGCTATTGTTATAACCTGTTCACATTTTTTTACAAAACTTAAAGAGCAAAGGTACTGTTGGATTAAGCAAAGCATGGATGAATAAGCAAATGTGGATGGCTTATTGGGTTATGGCTTAGTTTTAGCTTAATTATAAGCTATGGGTAGGATTTAGAGCTCAATCAGGCTTCAAAAATCCTTTTTGAGAAAAGGATCAAAGGTACATTTTTTTTAACTTTTGCTTATTACTGTAGCAATAAGCTTATTTAGCTTATTTTTTGCTTAATACTGTTTTTTATGCTTATTAGTGTGTG